>RJWM01009578.1:0-67304 GCA_004363535.1 Dasyprocta punctata
TAATGCTGCACCTCAAACTTCTAGAAAAAGAAGAGCAAGTCAAGTCCAAAGCCCAAAGAAGGGAGGAAATTATTAAGATTAGAGCAGAAATTAATGCAATTGAAACTAAGAAAACAATACAAAGAATTAATGAATCGAAGAGTTGGTTCTTTGAAAGAGTAAATAAAATTGATAAACCCCTAGCCAACCTTATCAAGAAAAGGAAAAAAAAACTTAGACTCATGCAATAAGAAATGAAAAGGGTGAAATCACTACAGACCCGGTGGAAACACAGAAAATCATCAACACCTACTTCGAAAACCTTTACTCACATAGATTTGATAACACAGAAGAAATGAACAGATTCCTAGAAACCTATGAATTACCAAAGCTGAATCAAGAAGACGTAAAGCTGCCGAATAACCCAATATCAGCTTATGAAATTGAAAATGTAATTAAGACCCTACCAACAAAGAAAAGCCCAGGCCCTCATGGATTCACTGCTGAATTCTACAAGAAATTTAGGGAAGACTTAAAGCCAACACTCCTCAAACTCTTCAATGAAATCGAAAGGGAAGCAAGTCTCCCTAACTCATTCCTGGAAACAAGTATTACCCTAATACCAAAACCAGAGAAAGACCCAACCAATAAAGAAAATTACAGGCCAATCTCTCTAATGAATATAGATGCAAAAACCCTCAATAAAGTACTGGCAAATAGAATACAGCAAGTCATCAGGAAGATTATACACCATGATCAAGTGGGATTCATCCCAGGAATGCAGGGATGGTTCAACATATGGAAATCAATAAATGTAATACACCATATCAACAGGGCCAAGGACAAGAACCACATGATCATCTTTCTTTTCCTTTTTTTTCCCAACACTATATAGTCCAGGGTGCCCTTGAACTGATCCTCTTGCCTCAGCCTCCTGAGTGCTGAGATTATAGGTATGTACCACCATGCCCGGCTCCTGTGTGATTCTTTTTTTTTTTTTTTTGCAGCACCAGGGATTGAACTCGCAACCTCGCGCCTTGTCAGACAGGCACTTAAGTCACTGAGCCAAACTCCCAGCCCTGGTTTTTTGAGGCAGGGTCGCACTACGTGGCTCAGACCGGCCTTGCACTCGCGTTGTAGCCCAAGTGGGCCTTGAACTCACAACGCTCCTCCTACCTCAGCCTCCCCAGTGCTGGGATTAAAGGCATGCGCCACCACGCCCGGCTTCCTGTGTGATTCTAATAACCCTTTTTTCTTTCCTGATTCCTGTTGGTTGTAGCTGATTTCCATCTTTGATGAGTTGAAGAACTCATGAAATCAAATGAAAACAACCTAAATTTATATCCGTGGGAGAATGGATAAACTGTGGTAGATCCATGCAAGAGAACGCTACTTATTGATAGAAGTATTGATAATACAACAACATGGATAGATCTCAAAATAATTATGCAGCCCCCCCCCCAAAAGAAAATATATAATGTATGATTCTAGATAAAATTCTACAAAATGCATACTACTTTCTAGTAAGAACAGATCACTGGGGACCTGAAGGTAGCGCTTAGGGTCAAAGGAATGGACAGCAAAGGAGAACTTCCGGGCAATAGATACGTTTGTTATCTTAATTATAATGGTTGTAAAGCTCAAATGCAGCCAAGCATGGTGATGCACACCTGTAATCCCAGCTACTCAACAGACTAAGGCAGGAGGATCACAGGTTTGAGGCCAACTTGGACAACTCAGCAGGATCCTCTCATAAAATGAAAAATAAGATTAGAATATACTTCTGTGATAAGAGTCCTCCTGGGTTCAGTCCCCAGTAGCACAAACAAAAAAAAAAAAACAAGAACAATTTTAAATCACTGCTGGGGTACAGTTCAGGGGTATAGTGTTTATCTACTTCGCATAAGATCGTGGGTTCAACTACCAGAATCATACACACACACACACACAAAAGAAACCCAAACTGAAATCATATACTTTTAAAATGTGCAGTTTATTGTATGTCAATTATACCCCAGTTAAACCATTAATAAGGGGGACATGCAGCGATACTGCCAATCCTGTACAAACTCTTTTAAAACATAAAGGAGGAGGGAAGGTTTTCTTCATTATTGGAGGCTAACCTAACCCTGATACCTAACCTGACAGAAGTCCTACAAAGGACATTATATACCAATTCCCCTCATGGACACAGATGTAAAAATCTTGAACAAAACATAAACAAATCAAATCTGCCAATGATAAAGTGATAGTGCATCACTACCAAGCTCAATGATCCAAGCATCCTCCTCAAGATGTTAGAAAAAGAACAGTACCTTAAACCCAAAGATCACAAAAAGAAGTAACAATATGAGAGCATAAAGAAGCTGAATAGAGACCAAAGGCTAGGGCAATCCCCAGCATAAACAAGAAAAAAAAGATGATACTGGAGTCTGGTGTGGTGGCATACCCCTATAATCCCAGCACTTGTGAGGCTGAGGCAGGAGGATCACTGTGAGGCTGAGGCCAGCCTGGGCTACATAGTGAATTCAAGCCCAGCCTGAACTGCACAGTGAGACCCTGTCTCAAAAAAAAAAAAAAAAAAAAAAAAAAAAAAGACTGTGATACTGGAATTAGGAGGATAGATAATGGAAGCCCCATCATGGGTGTGGGTGGCACCAATCAATCATCCAGGCCTCACTTGTAGCCTGGATGCAATATAAAGAGAGAGGGAAGGCAGGCTGCTGCTGCTGCCTTGTGTCTGCCCTGCCGTGGACTGCTTCTCCTCTGCAATGCTCCTCTGCCATGCTGCCCTGCTTTGGAACCAGCCAGCTATGGACTGAAACCCCTATAAACCGTGAGCTAAATAAACCTTTCCTCCCTTCACTTGTGGGTGTTGGGCAGTCTGTCTCAGCAATGAGAAAAGTTATTATGAAGCAGACTCTGGACAACAGCTGTAAATCGAAATACTTGTTTAATCAGAACATGGCCCCAAAGTCACAGAAACACATGGGATTAAAGCACAGAACAGAGAAGTTACACTCACGAAATGAAATGGAGAGTCACACACAGTCTTGAACCACAGATGATCAGGACAGGGAGGAGAATTCAGAACAAAGCTGAGAAGATTCAGGTCATTATGGGATTTAATCCAAAAGCAGGGTCCAGACCAAAAACAAAAACAAAAAAGCCAAAAGCCCAGTGAGGACGAGCCTTTTTAGAGCTTTGAATGATACAAGCAGCCTGCTGTGACACATGTGTCATTGCCATATGCAGCACACTACTTACTTGTGTGTGTGTGACAGGGTCTTCCTATGTGGTTTAGGCTGGCTTTAAACTCACTTTATAGCTGAGGCCGGCCTCAAACTCCTGCCTCAGCCTCCGGATGCTGGGGTCATAAGTGTGCACCACCATGCCCACCTCTATACAACTTATTTTAAGCACAAACTCCTACGAAGATGGGTTTGGATGCTGGGCACAGTGGTGAACAATTCCAGCTACTCAGGAGGTAGAGGCAGAAAGACCACAGGTTTGAGGCCAGTTTGCGAAACTCCATAAGACCTTTCAAAATAAAACTCTTAAAAGGGCTGGGGAATATAGCTCAATGGTAGAGCCCTTGCCTAACATGTGCCAGGTTTTAGGTTCAAGACCAGTACCATAAGAAGGAGGAGGAGGAGAGGAAAAAGAGAAGAAAAGAGGAGGAAGAAGAGAAAGAGAAGAGGACAAGGAACCACTGGCAGGAGGAGGAGGCTACTCTTTAAAGCAACAGGCCTCACTAACATTCCTGCTGATTAGTCATTTAACTGCTCTGAGTGGTGCCTAAATTAAGCACCAGGCTTGAACAATGGTGTTGAAAACATAAACCCAAATCAGACTTCTTACATGCAGACCAAGCCTGTGAACCAAAGCTTGAAATGATGGCACAAACTGTGAAAACTGCAAACAAACTTCCCAGTGAGATTTGTCTTTGACCCAGGAGAATGGAATATAAAGAAAAAGGATGGGAGCGCAGCTGAGGTGCAGAGCATGTGCTCAGCACGCATGAAGCCCTTGGTTCAACCTCCAGGACCAACAAAAATTCTGTGGGTGTAGCGACGCACACCTGTAATCCCAGCCCCTGGGAGGCTGAGGCAGGAGAATCACCATGAGTTTGATACCAGCCTGAACTACATACTCTGTCTCAAATAAAAAATGAAAAAGAAAAAAAAAAGAAAAGAAAATAGAGGGAATCATAAAGCATGGAGGAAGGTAGTGTGATCACGTGTGCCTGTAATTCCAGCACTCTGGGAAGCTAGGGCAAGAGGATCAAAAATTCGAGCCCAGGCTGGGCATTCAGTGGCTTAACAAGACCCTGTAACAAAAACAGACTAGAAGGGCCAGGGATATAGCACAGCGACATGAGAGCTTGCTTGGCAAGCGCAAGGTCCTGAGCTCAATTCCCGCTACAAAAGAAAAAAAAAAAGACTAGACTAGGGCTGGGGACAGAGCTCAGTGTAAAGATCCTGAGTTCGATCACCAGGATCCCCCCCAATAAAACTAATAATACTAATAAAAGAAAAAGGTGTCTGTATCGTCACTGAGAGCAAAGCAGGAAAAATGCCCTGGAGTTACAGAATTATATACAAGGCATTTCTGACAAATGCCAGGGTGTTTAGAGTCCAAAGATTCTTCTGGTGGGTGTTCAGAAGGAGGTAACGCAGCAACTTCCCAGGAGAACAATGAGAGTCAGGGAATAGCTAAGGCAATCCAAGCAGCGGCTCCAAGGTACAGAGAACAGGCAAGCAGAAGCGAGCGACCACACGGGGATCTGGATACCCAGCCTCGTCACGGCCCAGGGAGCGCTGGCACTGGCTACAAAGGGAAGAGTGAAGGAGACTTTTCAGCAGTCAACCAGAAAGGATGCTCTCATTCAGTGTGGCTCTAGACCAACACTGCACAGGGGAACTAATGTATTAATCAACGCTTGGTTAGCTCAGAAAGCCAGCCTCAAGTCTTGAATGTGAAGTGTGAGTTTCAACCAGAACTCTAGTAAGGAAAAAATGACATTAAACATTTACCAAATCTAACTTTTGAAAGCAGAAACCATAAAGTATATGACATGTCTTCCTGAGCTGTGCACGGTGGCCCACTCCTCCAATCCCAGCACTCAGGAGGCCAAGGCAGGAGGAGAGTTGTGAGTTCAAGGCCAGCCTGGGCTATACAGAGAGTTCAAGGCCGGCCTGAACTGCATCGTGAGACCCTGTCTCAAAAAACAGACAAGCCAGGTGTGGTGGTGCACGCCTTTAATCCCAGCACTCGGGAGGCTGAGGTAGGAGGAGTGTTGTGAGTTCAAGGCCCGCCTGGGCTACAACACGAGCACAAGGCCGGCCTGAGTACCCAGTATGACCCTGCCTCAAAAAACCAGGGCTGGAAGTTTGGCTCAGTGACTTAAGTGCCTGTCTGGCAGGCGCGAGATTGTGAGTTCAACTCCCGGTGCCGCAAAAAAAAAAAAAAAAGGAAAAGAAAAAGAAACAGACAGACAAACTAAAAACATGTCTTTTTAAGAGTTGCGAGGTATCCTTATAACTCAAATTACAAAAATGCTTATAATGTAGTTAGAACATTTTCAGGAGAAATAAAGTTAAAGAAGAGAGGAAGAAAAAAAAACCTCAAACTGTCCATGTGGCTATTTTATGCTAAACATTTTTTTTTTTTTTTTTTTTTTTTTGCGGCACCGGGGATCGAACTCACAGCCTCACGCCTGCCAGGGCAGGCGCTTAAGCCACTGAGCCAAACTCCCGGCCCTGGTTTTTTGAGGCAGGGTTGCACTATGTAGCTCAGGCCAGGCTTGCACTCGAGTTGTAGCCCAAGCGGGCCGCGAACTCACAACGCTCCACCTACCTCAGCCTCCTGAGTGCTGGGATTAAAGGCATGCGCCACCACGCCCGGCTGCTAAACATTTTAGACCCTTTTAAAAAGCATGTCTTCATTGGTATAATGTACAGAATATACCTTAATATAATCCAAAACACAAGAGAAGTAAGCAGAGGCATAGAAAATATAAAATTATGTTAATAACTATTAAAATCTGATGACAAGGAAATGGATGGTCATTATTCTGTTTTCATCTCCTCAATCTTTCCATTATTTAAAACAATACTTCATCTGTATAACGTGAGAGTAGCTGAGGTGTGTACAAACATTCGCGAGTGACTATGGATACAGCACCGACAGCGCAGAAAGGTGTTCGGTGTAGCCCTCCAGGTGAGACAAGGACAGACCCATCAAGCATAAAACTCTGCAGGAAAGACGTTATGGTTTACATCTACCATGTCCCCCAAAACTTTCCAGTGGGCTCTGAATCAGCAGCTGAGTGTGCCTTGGGGCCACCCAACTATGAACTGAGTCCTTTAGAAAACGTGAGCCAAAATAAACCTCTCCTCCTTTAAACCGTGGTATCAGGCATGTTGTCTCAGTGACATTCAAGTGACAAAGACAAAAGAGGAAACATACTAGCCAAGTTGGAATATTAATAACAATAAGCATCTTCAGAAAACCAGGAAAGATATAAAAGGAAAAACATTACTAGAACAGAATGAAAGGGGGACCACAAACACACAGCAAGAGAAACTACTCACATGAAGAGAAAGGAGGTACTTCCTGGGTGCTCACTGTATTCTAGGACCTATCGCTACCCATTGTACATGATCACCTCACTGAATGTCTGCAGCAATTTCTACTAACCCCAATTTACAGAAGAGGACACAAAACCTCACAAAGGTCAAGTAACGAAGATTCACGCAGATATCAAATGATACTAAAATTCTGAGTCTCTTGTACCCGACACCTAAACCTAATACTTCTTCACTACGTAATAGTGGTATTTTTCCAAGAAGTCACATTAAACATACAACAAAATAAACAGTTCTGTTTGAAGTGCATGGATTAGGCAACATGGAAGGAAAACATAATCTAAGAAGGGAGAGAGATGGAAGAAAATGGACTTATTTTGTGAGGTAAATATAATCCAGGTTGTCATTAAAATTTAGAGAAGGTGCTCAAGAGAAGTGAAGCAACCTTAACTTAAATTAGAGGTTGCAGTAGAATTAGGTAAGGCTAGGAACAATGTTTCAGAGAAGAAAACAGCCAAGAGTAAGACCCTGGAGGTAAGAGAAGAGTCAAAGAACTGAGGGTATCTTACATTTCCTGTCGTTGCTTTGCTTTTGAGACAGGGTCTTGTTACATGTTCTAGTCTGGCCTTGGACTCACTAAGTAACCCAGGATGGCCCTGAACTCACAACAATCATCCCGCCTCGGCCTCCTGAGTGCTGGGATTATATACATGCACCTCCAGGCCCAGAATGAGGGTAGGTAGTTATTTCCTCATCACTGAGACACAACACCCAGTACTCACAAGTTAAAGGAGCAAAGTTAATTTTGGCTCACAGTTTGTAGATTAAGTCAGCTGGCTCCAAGCCTGGCTGAGGAGAGCTGCTCGTGGCCTGGCAGACAGGAAGCAGGGATCATCAAAAGGGAAGAGCTGGGAAGGGAGCCACAGCCTCCTGCGTCATGCCCGAGTGACGCCCAAGTGACGTGAGGCCTCTTCCGACCAGGCCCCGCCTCCCAGCAGGAGTCAGCTGTGAAGCCTCCGCCCAGTCACCTTCCAAATGGGCTATGACCACATGGGGCTTTCAGAGACATCCAGATTAATAAAACTGCAACGAAGGGACTTTAAGCGGATCAATATCCAGTGATTTAAAATCAATACTGCTAAGGGCCTGCTCTGTACTGAGTCAAGTACGTGGCGGCTATCAAAGTACTAACCCCCCTGCCATGAGGCACACACTGCAGGGAGGGAGGGAGCCCTGCACAGAATCACCAGCGGCACGACAGCACCCGTAAAGGGGACTTGCCTAGGGATGGTGGGACAATCAGAGACAGCTTCCCTGGGAAGCGACACTTAAACCAGGGCGGGAAGCTGGGCATGGTGGTGCACGCAGATGCTCCCAGCACCTGGGAGGAGGATCGCCAAGACGTCAAAGCAAGCCAGCTACACAGAGTTCAAGGCCAGCCTCAACTACAGTACACCCTGTCTCAAAAAACAAAACCAAACAAACTATATACATTATGATCCCAATAACATATTAATATATTTGAAAAACAAATATCTTTGATATACAGTGAAATTATGGGTGATTTCTTTATACTGTTAAGTATTTCATGTCCTACACAGCCATACATCACTTTGATTTGTTTTGTTGGCCTTTGTCTTGGTTACTTTTCACTCGTTGCTGAGACAAAACACCTGACACACAAGCTAGGGAAGGAAAGGTTTATTTAGCTTACAGTTTTTTGGAAGTTTCAGTACCCAATCAGCTGGCTCCAAGGCAGGGTGGCATGGCACTGGGGCAACACTTCAAGGCAGCAGCCGAGCAAAAGCAGCCAGAGTCAAAAGGGGGTCAGAGCAAGCCTCGGTTCCTCCTTTATATAGTACACAGGACAGCCCTCGCCCCAGGGTGGGTGTAGCATTCACAAATCTCCTTGCCTTCCTTTGCACAGGATGATTTTACAAAGTAAGACCCCTGGCTCCCTGCTGAGTCTCTCAGTTAAACTTCTGACCTTCTCAAATTGACACAATAAACAGGTAACTGGCTTGTGCTCTATACCCCAGGATGTAGAGCTGCTGAGTTACTTACTTAAGCTTCTAGACTTCTCAAGTTGACACAATGTATAACCCATAACAGCCTTCAACTTTCAAACCTCCTGCCTCAGCTTCCTGAATAACTGGAATTCTAGACCTGCATCATTCCACTCTACCACACATCACTTTTGTATATTACATCACTTTGAAAGAGCACAACTAACTCAGGGTAGCTTTGGATAGAAGGAAGGATCATTAGGGCTAGGAGTGTAACTTAGTAGTAGGACACTTTCCCAGCTTATGTGAGCCCCTGGGTTCAATCCCACTTCTCCAATTAAACAAAACATCTTTTTAAGGGAGGAGAAGGAGAAACGATTCTGTAAGATGTAAAATCAGGCCAGGCGTGGTGGCACACATGGGAAGCCCAGCACTCGGGAAGCTGAGCTGAAGGACCGCCACGAGTTCAAGGCCAGCCGGGACACACAGTGGGTCTGCGGCTGGCCTGAACTACACAGTAAGACCCAGTCTCAACAACACAAAAGACCCAAAGTCCGGAGAAGGGCCCAAGGCCTGAGGTGGACTGAGTTTGTTAGTGGGGATGTGACTGGCAATACCAGAGCATGGCTAAAGGCTTGGGACAGTGCTGTGGGGACCCCAGGCTCACCCTGGGGCCCTCAAGGACCGGAACAATGGTACAGGTCAGCATTGTTGTTCTTAGATGCTGTAAATCATTTGTGGAACTTCTTCAAAATGCCAAGCTCCTCCAGTGATTTCGCACGTACAAGGAGAAGCCCAGTAATCAGTATTATAATCAGGGGGACTGCTTCAAGTGAACTCAGGTCATGTTTTAGGAAACTGGCTCAAGGCTCTGGCCTGAGCCAGGTATGGTGGTGCACATCATAATCCCAGCAGCTGGGAGGCTGAGGCAGGAGGATCTCCATGAGTTTGAGGTTATCCTGGGCTACATAGTGAGTTCAAGACCAGCCTGAAGTGCTGGGGGTATAGCTCAGAGGTAGAATGCTTGCCTAAAAAGGTCCTGGGTTCAATTCCCAGTACTACAAGGCCAGCCTGAACTACATAGTGAGACCCTGTCTCAAAAAACAAAACAAGATAGCCGGGCGTGGTGGCGCACACCTTTAATCCCAGCACTTGGGAGGCTGAGGTAGGAGGAGCACTGAGAGTTTGAGGTCAGCTTGGGCACAACATGAGTGCAAGTCTAGCCTGAGCTACACAGTGCGACCCTGCCTCAAAATACTAGGGCTGGGAGTTTGGCTCAGTGGCTGAGGCACCTGCCAGGCAAGCACGAGGCTGTGAGTTCAATCCCCGGTGCCACAAAAACGAAAACAAAAACAAAACAAGACAAAAAAAAGGTGTAACCGGACAGCAAAAAACCAATGGGCTAGAAAAGTTCAGGTCTCTGTTCCAGCTTTCCAGTTACACAGGGAGGCACGGACGTAACTGAGCGGTAGAGCGCTTGCCTAGCTTGTGCAGGCCCTGGTTCCATCCCCAGCACCACAGAAACAACCAAAACCAAACAAATCCTTACAGAGTAAGTCCGCAGTTCAGAATGCTGTTTCTTTTTTGAATGTATTGGCTTTCTGTGTCTCTTTTTGTTTTAAAATTTCAGGAGAAGAAAACAATCAGCTTAGGGACACAGGGACAGAGAGGCGAAGATGGCATACCGAAAGCTTACACCAGCCTGCTGTCCGGCACCGCAGGACCCCAGACCCACCTGCTCCGGACCTCACCTTCAGCAGGAGCCCGAAGTCCCTGTGCAGAGCCTCTGCCACGCCGCGGTCACGCAGCCGCTCCCGCAGGTGGTGCTCGCCCGCAGTGCCACCACCGGGCCGGTGCCCTAGCAACGCCTTCAGCATGGTTCCAAAAGGGTCCGCTGAAACACACAGGTCGAAATAATCACTGAAAACCAGTCACCTGCTGGGCGTGGTGTCACGGGCCTGTACTCCCAGCACTTGAGAGGCTGAGGCAGGAGGATTGCTGGGAGTTCAGGCAACCTGGGCTACACAGTGAGTTCAAAGCCAGCCTGAACTACACAACCAGATCTTGTCTCAAAACAGAAACCAGCAAACAAACAAAACAACCCCAAACAGAACAAAACCTCCCTCAAAGAACCTCAAAGATCAAGAAGGGTAACTGATGAGGTTATAGCTACGATCACAGCAATTGCTTTCTCACAATTCCCTTGATAGTGTCTTTTACAAACGAGCAGTTCAAGTATCAAAGAAAACCGGCAAGAACACAATATCCTGACTGCAAGTTCTACTGTGAGTCATTAACACTGGCATAAATTTTCTACCTAAGTGACTACAATTGCTTTGATTAAAAAAAAAAAAAAACTGCACTGATACCGCACATATTAATGCAAAATGGGTAAGTTCGTGATTGTCAAGTATCACAACTAAAAAACAAAAAAAAGTATTACAGCTAAAATCAGCTGAGTTCAAAAATTTCTACACTCTGAAGCCAGGTATGGTGGTGCATGCCTGTAATCCCAGCACTCGGAAGGCTGAAGCAGGAGGATCACTGTGAGTTCAAGGCCAGCCTGGGCTACAAAGTGAGTTAGATGCCAGCCTGAACTGCACAGTGAAACCCCGTCTCGGACAAAAAAAACTTTCCCCACTCTTTTTCTGAAAGTGTTTACTGTACTGTTTTCACATGCACATGCACATAAGAAATTCAAACTGTGAAAAAAAATACAAAAGTAAAATTCACCCTAATTCTCGCTACACAGAGACACTAGCTATTAACATTTTAGGGATGTTTCTTAAACAGCCGCTATCATTTCTTTTTTTCTTTCTTTTTTTTTTTTTTTTTTTTTTGGTACCAGGGATCGAACTCACAACCTCACTTACCAGGCAAGTGCTTCAGCCACTGAGCTAAAACCCTGGCCCCTGCTATCATTTCTTAACAGAAAGACAGAAAAAACAATCTGCTGGCTTCCCCCAGGAACTACCCTCCCCTCGCACAGAGCACTGTCTCAGCTCACCAACAGGCCGGCTTGGGGCACGCTCACTGGCTTCCCCACCTGCCAGCCCCACTGGAAAACTGGAGCTCGATTTTCTCTTCTACAAATAGGCACACTTAATGCCTACTTCATAAATTGCTGTCCTTTGGATTAAATAAGGTAACACAATGGGTGCAGAACAGTACTGGCATGTAAAACCTGCTGCACAAATATCTGATAAACAAAATCAGCCTATATTCTAATATTAAGGCTGAAAGCATTCTTTTATTCAGCCATTGCTAAATATTTAAGTTCCCTGAAATTGTTATTATAAATAATGCTAAGATTCATTTCTCATGTATGTGATTATCATCTGATGGATGAATTTCCTGAAATTTTACTAAGTCAAAGGTCACTGTCAACCACCACTCCAGAGTCTACATCACATTTATACCCTTGCTCCCCCAGACCCTCATTCACAGGAACAGGTAAAAATCTCATTTTATTTGTTTCCAACAGATTAACTCGAAATCTCTTCATTTGTTTACTGGCCACTTGTATTTCTTCTTCCATAATTATTTTAGTTTTGGCTATTTTTCCACAAGAGCGGTTTGTTTTGTGTTTGTTGTAGTCAGGGCTCGCAAGGGAAACAATTTAAAATAGAACACAAAATTTATAGGGTTATTTTATAACAGTTACCCAAAGAGTCAATTACAAAAGAGTACAGGAAATCGGTCCACACACTAGAGACCCAAGGAATCTAGATGACGGCCTGGATCCCACAGCAATGTCTCATGCAAGTCTGTTTCACGGATCTGTGCTGGGAAGACCAAAGGTCCGTGGTAGAAGCTAGAAAGTCTGCATCAGCGGGGTGAAGAATCTGTGCCAGCAGGCTGAGGGATCTGCACTTGAGCCAGGAAGTGACCCTCAAGGTAAGGATCAGGGCTTCCCTGAAGAGAACCACAGCCATCCTCGATGACAGCGAGGCGAGGGCCCAAGCTCCTCTGATGATGATAACAGCCGACTTCATATCAGGAACACCAGTGTGACAAACTTCTCCAGGAGAACTAATAGCTTCATCTCCTCCTCTCCATTTCTCCTTTTCACGCTGTTGACAACAATCCTCAGGTGGGCCCTCCACATCCAGCACCACGCTGATTCAGTTAGCTGTGTGTTCAGGTTGTCCATCAGTTGTCAATACACCAGTGTTCTTTTTATTTTTTTGGTTTTTTGAGACAAGGTCTCATGATGTAGTCCAAGCTAATCTTGAACTCACAATGGAGCCCAGGCTGACCTTGAACTCACTTCAATCCTCCTGCCTCAGACCCCTAAGTGCTGGGTGTGTTACTTTCCCTCGTTGCTGAGACAAAATACCTGACACCCTAAGTTAAAGAAGGAAAGGCTTATTTAGCTCACAGTTTGTAGAGGTCAGTCCATAATCAGCTGGCTCTAAGGCAGGGTGCCACCACAGAGCAGAAACGCTTCATGGTAGGCAGAAGGTAGCAAAGCAAGCAAGGGAGGAAGACCTTAGTAGATTTTTCTGCCCCTTGTACACTCTACCCAGGCTAGCTACCAGGATTAGGGGAGTGCCAAACCAATCGGTGGACTGATTTAGTTGTGACACACACTGAATCCCAGCATCCACACTCTAGATCCAGCCACCTTGGAAAAAGCCCCACCTATGACCACAGGAGGCTCTGTGGGGACATCTAGGCACAAACCATAACATTCCACCCTGGCCCCCCAAAGACTCATGTACATTCCTACATTTAGTTGATCTCTAAGAGTTACAAAATCCTAGCATTTTCAGCATTGTTGAAAAGGCCAAATCCCAAGTCTCCTCTGAGATTTAAGGCAAACTCTTTGCTGAGACCCCCGACACAAATGAAAAAAAAAGTTAAACATTTCCAACATTCAATGGCACAAGATAGGCACTTCCATTCCAGAAGGGAGAAACGGGGATGTACAGGAATGGGACCAAGCAACTCCGAAATCCAGCAGGGCAGACATTAAGTCCCACAGTTCCACATTTGGCAGCCCCAACAATTATCGATCAGTGATCAGTGGTAAGATGTGAACTCCAAAGAACTTGGGTGGCTCCACCGTTATGGCCCTGCTGGTGGTTGTAGCTCCCATGGCTTCTCTCTTGGACCGGCTCTGCTCCCTTCTTGCAGTTTTCCTCAGACAATCCACGTCCCTGGCTCCTCCAAACTTCTGAGGTCTGCACCTTTGGTTTCACACTCACAGCTTCACACACAGCCCTCTCAGGAGCACACTGCCTGGCCTTGCAGGCCCTCCTCTGAAATCTGAGTGGAAACCTTCCTGACCCAGAACATTGCATTCTGCATGCACCTAAAGCCAGCACCATGTGCTAGAACAGTAGCCAGTGTTTCCTTTCTCTTGGCTGAAGGGGTCGAGTGGCTGTGAACAAAATCCTAAGGACAACTTCCCCAGGCCCCTGCCATCCTGGAATATGGTGCTATGGGGCTCTCTTTGAAAGCAAAATCTTTTACTTTTGCAATTTTGAGGCTGCACAGGCTGGAGTCCCACTGCTTCTTGGGATGTCCTAAGGCCATCTTTCCTAGTCTCCTGTTCTTTCTTAGCAATCAAAACCTTTGCAGCCCACAGCTTTACTGGAGCTTCCTTATGGCCTAACTCACAACGTTTTAAATCATTCTGCTGGGCTCCTTGCTTTTGATCCTCAACATAGATCTGGCTAAAAGCCCCCAACAGTAGCCATGCCACTGCCTGATTAGATTGCTCTGAAATTTCTTCTGCAAGATTAATTAGTCTGCCTCCCTTAGTCTCAGGCAAAGTCTCTGTTTCTTTTTTGAGTTTTCTTTTTTTAAATCTGGAATCAAACTCGGGGCCTCGCGCTTGCCAGGCAGGTGCTGTGCCACTAAGCTATACCCCCAGCCCTCAGGCAAAGTGTCTGGACATGAGCAAAAGGTAGACAAAGTTTCTGTCAAGCTGTAACACCCATCATCTGGAGTCCAGCAGCCAATGCAGTCCTTCTACCCAGCAGACACCTCCTGACCTCAGCCTTTACTGGCAGCGTTTCCAACAGCATTCTGATCTTCTGAGCGCCCATCAAGTACAGCCTCACCCATCAGGTGGCATCTCCAGACCTTCCCTAACTCCTCCTCCCACAAGCCGGTCCCAAAGGCTCCTGATCCACATGATCAGGTAGTCACAGCCACAACCCCACTTCTTTGGTATCGAATTCAAATCTGTATCAGTCAGTGTTTTACTACAGAAACAGATGTAACACATGATATACAAATGTATAAGAATCTACGAGATTGGCTTACAGCAGCCACCCACAGAGTCAGAAGAGGACGCATGCAGAGGGCGTCTGCACAGAGATTGAAGATTTCGGTCCAAGGTCTGGAGCTCACTGCAGTGTCCCGTGTGAGTCTGGATCAGGACTTCAATGGGTCTGCAATGGAGAATCGAAGAGTCTATGCCAGGCAGCCAAAGGGTTTACAACGGAAACCGAAAGAGCCTGCACTGGAAGTCAAGAGACGACGTCCAAGGGGAAGGCGAAGAGTGGAGCTCCTCCAAAGAACAGAAGCAGACCCATCCTTCATTTCCCTTTACACCACCCAGGCCACAAGCCGCCACAGGGTGGGTCTTCCTCACCCTAGGGTGTGGAACTGTGGAGCTGACTGAGTGAAGCTTCTCCTAACTCAACTTCTCTCACTCAACCATCGCGCTGGGATTACAGATGTGTGCCACCATGCCCAGCAGTTTTACTTTCTTATTAGTTTTCACAGTGTGTGTGCGAAACAGCTTTCTCATTTCTTACTAGTTGGTCAGCTGGTTTGTTTCTTTTGGTGTTTTGTGACAGGGTCTCACTATGTAGATCAGGCTAGACTCAAACTTGTGATCCTCCTGCTTCAGCCTCCCCAGTGCTGGGATTATAGGACAGAGCTACCACACCTGTCTCCTATTTCTCTTTTAAATTTTCTCATGGTGTCTTTTTATTTAAAAGTAATAATCATCATTACTACATTCTCTATGTACCAAGTACGCCCAATATAAAAATATTATTTTATTTTTTATTTGTTATTTTTTTTATGGCACCGGGGATTGAACTCACAACCTCGTGCCCGTCAGACAGGTGCTTAAGTCACTGAGCCAAACTCCCGGCCCTGGTTTTTGTTTTTTGTTTTTTTGGGGTTTTTTTGTTTTTTTTTTTTGCGGCACCGGGGATCAAACTCACAGCCTCACACCTGCCAGACAGGCGCTTAAGCCACTGAGCCAAACTCCCAGCCCTAGTTTTTTGAGGCAGGGTCACACTATGTAGCTCAGGCCAGCCTTGCGCTCTCGTTGTAGCCCAAGCCGGCCTCGAACTCACAACGCTCCACCTACCTCAGCCTCCTGAGTGCTGAGATTAAAGCCATGTGCCACCACATCTGGCTACGGCCCTGGTTTTTTGAGGTAGGGTCACACTGTGTAGCTCAGGCCGGCCTTGTGCTTGCGTTGTAGCCCAAGCCAGCCTCAAACTCACAACACTCCTCCTACCTCAGCCTCCCGAGTGCTGGGATTAAAGGCGTGTGTCACGACGCCTGGCTTAAAATATTATTTTAAAGAAAAGATGAGCAGCCAGGGGAGTTGGTGCACATCTCTAATCCCAGCACTCAGGAGGCAGAGGCAGGAGGACCACTGTGAGTTTGAGGCCAGCCTGGGCTACAAAGTGAGACCCTGTCTCAAAAAAAAAAAAAAAAAAAAAAAAAAAAAAAAAAAAAAAAAAAAAAAAAAAAAAAAAAAAAAAAAAAAAAAAAAAAAAAAAAAAAAAAAAAAAAAAAAAAAAAAAAAAAAAAAAGAAAAAAAAAGAAAAAAAAAAGAAAGAAAAAGAAAAAAGAAAAAGTGAGCATAAGACAAAAATTTTAAGTGATATATACACATAATTTATTAATACTCAGCCTTAGAAAAGGTGGAAATTCTGTCATTTTGAAGAAGAAATAGCCTGGAGGACATTATGCTAAGTAAAATAAGGCAGTCACAAAAAAGACAATAAAATAAAATGAACTCTGCTATTTTAATTATAGGTAGCATAGGTTTATCTTTTGAATTACCTACCACACTCCATCAATCTGTCTAATCCTATCACAGAACAAGAGTGTATAGATTAGCCAGGCATGGTAGCACACACCTGTAATCCCAGCATTTTGGAGGCAAGGCAGGAGGATCGAGGCAAGTTTGAAACCAGCCTGGCCCCAGGCCAGCCTGAACTGCACAGTGAGACCCTGTCTCAAAAAGACAACAACAACAAAAGAGTCTGTAAACCGGGCATGGTGGCGCACGCCTTTAATCCCAGCACTCGGGAGGCTGAGGTAGGAGGAGCGTTGTGAGTTTGAGGCCGGCTTGGGCTACAACGCGAGCACAAGGCCGGCCTGAGCTACACAGTGCGACCCTGCCTCAAAAAACCAGGGCTGGGAGTTTGGCTCAGCGACTTAAGCACCTGTCAGGCAGGTGCGAGGTTGTGAGTTTAATTCCCGGTGCTGCAAAAGCAAAAAAAAAAAAAAAAAAAGAGTCTGTAGATTAATCTAGCTTTAAAATATAGTACACCAGTGATGGCAAATCCTTTAGAGACAAATGTTCAACAGCAACCCAAAACCCATTTATTTATTGCAAATGACCAATACTACAATTAAACCTGAGTACTGAGTTTTGGTTTAAAAAAAAACAACTCACATATTAACATCTTTTGACTTGGAAGAAAAAACAAGTAACATGTGTGCCATAGGTATGCCACCACTACATGATGTTACAAGGTTTTCCTTTATTAATGTTCTTTTTAAGGTTGAGGTAGGTGGAACGTTGTGAGTTCAAGGCTGGCTTGGGCTACAATGTGAGCAAGGTAGCCTGAACTATATAGTGCGATCTTGCCTTGAAAAAAATAAGGCTGGGAGTTTGGCTCAGTGGCTTAAGCACCTGCTTGGCAGGCACGAGGTTGTGAGTTCGATCCCTGGTACCCACAAAAAAAAAAAAATAAATGAAAAATAAAAAAATGTTCTTTTTAGATTTTTCCTGGTTTCTCCTTATATATTTATTTATTTATTTTATTATTTTTTTTTTTTGCGGCACCAGGGATTGAACTCACAACCTTGCGCCTACCAGGGCAGGCGCTTAAGGCACTGAGCCAAACTCCCGGCCCTGGGTTTTTTGAGGCAGGGTCGCACTGTGTAGCTCAGGCCGGCCTTGCGCTCGCGTTGTAGCCCAAGCGGGCCTCGAACCCAAAACGCTCCGCCTACCTCAGCCTCCCGAGTGCTGGGATTAAAGGCGTGCGCCACCACGCCCGGCTTCTCCTTATATATTTAATCTTCACAATGTACCCTGAAAGTTTTTCTAACATTACTGGGGATCAAACCTCAAATTATTTTTTTGATTTCCCAAAAAATTCTATTATAATTTACACTGAAGTTTTGTTGGATAGGTCTGTACATTAACGAAAAATATAATTTCACTATATTGTCTTAAGTGAGGTAAAATGAAGCCCTGACCACAACTCTGTGTAGCATGAGGCATTCAATAAATGTACCTATCCCTATCCAAAACCAACGTGTAGTTACTTACAAACATTCATGTTTCAAAGATAAGCACAACTAATTAGAAGACAGAACTCACACGTCCTGTTGGGGTTAATGTGCTGCTTCAGCACCTGGACAGTGCCCAGGCTGACCACAAGGCGCCTGCCAAACCAGAAAGAGCCCACAGAACCATATCTCTCGTGCAGATGAACCAGGAACTCGTGCAGACTTCCGCTGGTCATGATATCAGGAAGATTGCCATCTCTGTTAAAAGATAAAACAGTATTTAACAAGATAATGACTTACCTTGAAAAATGCAGAGAAACCACAGTTGACGCTGAATTAACTACATTCATATGTAAGAACAAATGTCTATGACATTTAAATTATTCTGAAATCCAAAACTCAATTATATTTGCCTTCTTATTTATTTATTGAATTACTTTTGGTCTTTTTGAGACAGGGTCTCACTATGCAGTTCAGGCTGGCCTTGGGCTCACTTTGTAGCCCAGACTGGTCTTGAACTCGCAATGATTCTCCTGCCTCAACCTCCCGAGTGCTGGGATTATAGGAGTGTGCCACCACGCCCAGTTTATATTTGCCTTCTTGCTGTGCATCTATTACAGATTTTTCTAAGAATTTTTGAGAATTCACAACACTTCAAACTGAGTAGGAAAGCTACACCACGAACGACTGCTGTGGATCCTGGAGAATATGCACATTTGCAGTGCTGCATTCTGAGCACAGGCTGAAGATTACAGGATTCCTCTGTTTTTTTTTTTTTTTGGTACCAGGGATCGAACTCACAACCTCGTGCCTGCCAGACAGGCACTCAGGCCACTGAGCTAAAAGCCCCAGCCTACCGGATCACTTACAGCAATGTTTTCATCTTCCTTTCTAAACTCTGTGTCTATTTTCAGCTTTCTCTGGCAAGGTGAAGTAAAAGTCATTAATGGCTTGATTTATACAGCCATCTTTTTAGTTCTTAACAAAGTTTACAATGTACGTGCAAAAGTAAATTTAAAGTAAACGAGGAATTAAGCAAGATGAACAATCTAAAAATACGGTTTAACCTTGTTACCAAAAATGAAGAAAGTATGAAAAAGTACTCACTTTTCTTCAGTTGGAGCAATCCCTGGAATCCCTGCAGCTTGTCTGGAAGCCTTCAGGAAAAAAGAAAAAAAATTTTTGTTTTGTCTTGTTTTGTTTTGTTTGAGATAGGGTCACACTATGTAGTCCAAGCTGGCGTTGAACTCACAGTGCATCCCAGGTTACCACTGAACTTGCAGTGATCCTCCTGCCTCAGCCTCTCCTTCCCGAGTCTTGGGATTGCAGGCATATACCATCCCATCTGGCTTAAAAGAACAGTTTTGTACAATAAGTTATCATATATCGTACAAATCAGATGTTTATCAAGATGGGCAGAACCGCTGGGGACTTAGCTCAGTGGCATAAGCGCCTGTCTGGCAGGCACAAGGTTGTGCGTTCAATCCCTGGTACCAAAAAAAATAACAAAACAAACAAACAAAGACTTGTTTAAAAAAAAAAAGGACTTATTAAAAAAAAGACTTGTTAAAAAAGGCAGAACCTTAAACAATGTCCTTCCTACTCAGTTGAATCTAAGAAATTATTTCTATATTAAACTTTAAAAATTTACATGGAAAGGAATTTAATATATTCTTTTGTCAAGTAAACTAAGGTATTCAAAGACTACCCACTCTACATCAATTAATACCTGTCAAGTACATTTTAATATATATCAAGTAGGGATTTAGTTCAGCAGAGGAAGTGCATGCCTGGCAAGTGCGAGGTCCTAAGTTCGATCCCTGGTACCCAAAAACAAAATGTATATACATATATACATACATACACACACACACACACACACACACACACACACACATCAAGCACACTGGTCCCAGCTGGCTTGGCTTAAAAAGAAATGTCCATGCTTTATAGTAGTTTCAATTCTGAAATAATAATGCTTCTTGTCATCCAAGAATTTACCAAAATACAACACAACCGCTGTGGTCTGAAGGTTTGTGTCTCCCAAATGCACAGGTTGAAGCTCACCCTGGGGTGACGGGATCACTAGCTGGGCCTGTGGAGACACCGGGAAGGGGCAGAGCCCGCTCTATGCGATTAGCGTTCTGACAGAAGAGCAGGAGGAACTTGTCTGCTCCTCCCTGACGTGAGGACACAGTATGAGCCACCAGGGACCAAGAAGCACACGCTCCGTGACACAGACCTCAGCCTCTGTAACTGGCAGAAGCGAGGTCTGTTTCGAAGCCGCTCAATTTACTGTATCGTAATGTGATCGCAGCCCAGGCATCCTAAGGGAACAATGTTTGTCTTTGCTTTGTGCGGTCATTATTACCAGTACACTCAGTGAGGTGTCTGGAATAAACACATAGCAAGCATTCTTATGTTTTCAGACAGGGTGTCGTATGTGGTCTAGGTGGCCCTCTGGTGTCCTCCAGGCCTGCGATTACTACTCTTTCTGGAAGAAGACACAGATTCCAGACTCAGGAGCAACACGGTGGCAGTGTAACCTCTATAATTCTGAAGAGAAATGATTTCCAAAATAGAATTTTATACCAAGCCACGCTGTTACTCAGGTGTGAAGACAGAACAGAGCAATCCAAACAGCAAGGTCTCACAGAACTTATTTTCCATGCACGCTTAGGGAAGCCCCCAGAAAATGCAGTGCAACACATAAAGGAAACGAGGGGGAAAAGAGAAGCATCCGGCACCTGGCAAAGAGGCAGGCGGCACAGGTGAGAAGATCCCCACACTGGCCAAGGCGGGCGGGCGCCCACAGCAGACGAGGGCAGCACAGCACTGCGCAGGAGCGGTCAAGGGGCGGGGGAGCCACGCTGACTTTTCTCACTAGCTGGACGGCCTCACCGAGAGGTACCACACACGAAAAACGTATTAAATGTATTAAAGTATTTGGAAAAGGCTACTGAGGGGCAAGAAACACTAAGACCTATCGCTGTGCAAATTAGCACCACCGCTGCCCCCCAAATCGGCCTCTATCACTCACAGGGAGCTCTGGCCTGTGTGCTCTGGATGAGGTGACTGCTATCCCCATGATGAAGGTCACTGTCATGTACTGCAAACGTAATAATAAAAAAAAGAGAGAGAGAGAGAATAACGGAACTAATAGAAGACATGAGCCAGGTGGTGCCGCCTATAATCCCAGCACTCAGGAGGCTGAGGCAGGAGAATCACTGTGATTTTGAGGCCAGCCTGGGCTATAAAGTGAGTTCAAGAGCAGCCTGAACTGCAT
This sequence comes from Dasyprocta punctata, assembly GCA_004363535.1. Lineage (NCBI taxonomy): Eukaryota > Metazoa > Chordata > Mammalia > Rodentia > Dasyproctidae > Dasyprocta > Dasyprocta punctata. The sequence continues at coordinate 21,369 of RJWM01009578.1, forward strand.
AGCAAGACCCTAAAAAAAAGGAGATGTGACTGTCCTCAGAACTGACAAGTTCAATGGTGCCATGTCTTCAGCTGAGTTGCAGAAGCTGACTTGGAAACAAGGATTTAAGAACAAGCACCTAATCTGGGAGAGATCCAGGAAGTACTGGCAGAGAGGGGAAAGGTCACTCAGGGAGGGAAGGAGCTTAGGGACTGCGACTACTGCAACGTAACCCAGCGGATCACCGGGGCTCCGACTCACTGCACACCCCGGAGAACTGCATCAAGTGTCTCTGGGCACGTGGGACTCATGAAGACCCGAAACGTAGCTGATCAGAACTGAGCGCTCCAAATGTAAAACATAAATTGTATTTCTAACATAGTACCAAAAAAGATAAACTCTTTCGTTGTTAATTTTCTTTCTTTCTTTCTTTCTTTTTTTTTAGTCTTTTTGAGACAGGGTCTCACTATGCAGTTCAGGCTGGCCTTGAGCTCACTTTGTAGCCCAGGCTGGTCTCGAACTTGCAACGATCCTCCTTCCTCAGCCTCCTGAGTGCTGGGATTCACTGTTAATTTCTGCACTAATTATATGTTGACCTGATAATATCTTACATATCTGGGGTTAAATAAAATATATTATTAAAATAAAAACAAGATGATTGCTATGGTACTAACCTCCACACTTCATTAGCAGAAATTTGGGATGATAATGCTCTCCTGTCTTTTAGTCGATTTCCAAAACCACTAAATGATAATGAGGTACCCCAAGTTGGCAAGCACTGGACCTGTTAAAAACCTGAAAGAGTTTAGCCGGGCATGGTGGCGCATGCCTTTAATCCCAGCACTCGGGAGGCTGAGGCAGGAGGATCCCTGTGATTTCAAGATCAGCCTGGGCTACAAAGTGAGTTTAAGGCCAGCCTGAACTGCACAGTGAGACCATGTCTCAAAAAACAGGGCCGGGGATTTAACTCAGTGGCCTAAGCACCTGCCTGGCAGACCCGAGGTTGAGAGTTTGATCCCCTGTACAAAAAAAAAAAAACCTGAAAGACTCTATACTCTAATAATCATAGCCTCATCACCTCCACATACCTTGAGACCATACAAGACAGTGTTATGATGACCCTATTTCTTCCTTTTTTGTTTTTTGTATTTTTTAGTGATTTTTTTCCCCCATCATTGCAGATGGAACCCAGGACCTTCCCATTAAGCTACTACCCCAGTCCATTTGTATTTTTTTCTTTTGTTTTTGTACTGAGGATTGTACTCACAACCTTGCGCTAGCCAGACAGGTTGAGCTCTATCCCCAGCCCTCCATTTGCACTTTTATTTTGATTTTTTGAGGCAGGGTCTCACACTCTGTAATTCAGGCTGACCTTGAACACACTATTAGCCCAGGTTGGCCTCGAATCCCCTGCCTCAGTCTCCCAAGTGCTGGGATTACAGGTGTACACCACCACACCTGGCCATGACCTTCTTTCTCATACTAAAATCCGACAGGAAGCTCTGGACTTCCCTCACACGCCCTCCAGGTGGCAAACCTTTTAGAGCTCTCAGTGACAGACGGCTGGGGCACGCTGCCCATAGTCTCGCCACCACTCTGCCTAGACTCTGTTTCTACAGAGACTCATCGTCTCCCCTGACCTACCCCTTCTCCGACTCAAATCTCCATCCTACCTCAGCAATTCACTGCATGATCACATACTAAGTCTTCACGTATCCAATAACTTCAACACCACCAAAATGTTAATTTCAGGCACGCAAATCTCTAATCACTTCCTATCTTTCCTTCTTTAATATCTTGATTCAAAACATATTCTCACCCCAAAAGAATTTTTAACCCACCTTCTCATGCACTCATTTCCCACTCTACCCAATTTAGACTCCACGCTGTCATTATCTCCACTTCTTTGCATATACTTTCCATTCTTTTTTCCTCTATCCTTCTGTCACAATCATCAGCAAAACCTTAATTCTGATAAAACCCAAAGCTCGATCAACTCTGCCCCTGAGCCATGCAGCTAGAGAAAAACACAGGCAGAGGAAGGCACAGCCTAGGCCGACTTGGGGATCGCACTGTCATTTGGCAGCTGATCTGGCAGACGACCTGAGGAAGCACTGGCGTGAAGCGGCAAGGTCGCTCGGGAGGGAAGGAGCTGGGTATGCTGACTAAAGGAAGATAACCCGGCGGGTCACGGAGCTCAGTCCCACAGAAAACCCTGCAGACCCGCACAAGACAGCATCATGTTTTCCCCAGGGCACTCACTCTCCTAGTCTTACAGTCTCCAGCATGCACTAGGAACTGACAATGTCGCTTTTATTTTAAAAGCAACCAGGAGATAACCCCGATCCCACCCCGAGCCCTTGGGGCCCACCTTCCCGCCGCTGGGTTGCAGTGGGCGCAGCCGCGACGCCCCCACCGGCTCCGGGCACGCTTGGTCCATTCTCCCCTCACTGCAGCGCTCGCCACCCGGGGACAGACTGTGGAACTCCCCGCTGCCCGGGGCGGCCGCCCGCGCCTCTGTGTGCTCAGGGCACCGATGCCGCAACTCTCAGGCCGTCATTTACCCATCTGCGACACCCGACTCCGCAGGTGTCTCTCCTGTGCGCGAGCCTTGGGCTCCTCCTGCAGCCTCTGGCGGGCGCCCGCCTCCCCTTCCTCTGCCGCTCAGCACCGCGGGGTCCCGCACCCCAGCCCGCGCCCCCAGCGCTAGGGCGGGCCGCACCCAGGCAGCCCCCGGACCCACGCATCAGCCGGACTTTTCCTGAGCATTCCCAAGTTGCAGATTTCCTTCTTTGCTCCACCAGGACACCCAACACCGGCACGCGGTGGGTGCGCGCGCTGCGGCCGGAGACACAAGCGCGACCCTCCCGGCGCGGGGCCCGGCCGGCTCCGTCCCCACCGCGGTCCACGGCCCGCCAGCCCGTCGCTCCCCACACCGACTGTCCCGTCTCCCCAGCGATTCTGTTCTTCACAGACGCAGGATGAGTTTTTTTAAATGTACCTAATAAAGTAAAATATCTATATGTACTTTTTTGGACAACCTAGCTTCTAATTTGTAACTTCTCCTGCCTCAGCCTCCTGAACAGCTAGGATTACAGGTGCATGCCACTGTGCTCGGCTTCAATGCTAAGTTTTAATTTCCTGTAAGTTGTAACTATCAGTCGTCCCCCGAAGTCATCCAGTGACACACACAGTAAAAACCCACAAAATCGGTTACCAGACGTTCACAAATCGCGCCGCGCCACGTGACCCCCGCTCCGTGCCCCGGGACGGGTTCCGGCCCGCGCCACGTGACCATGCGCCGAGCCACGTGACCCGGCGCCGCGCCCCGGGACGGGCTCCGGCCTGCACCTCCCCTCAGGCCCGCCCCCGCCGCCAGCCCCAAGCTGAGCGCCGCGGACGTGGGCACCAGAGGCTGGGACAGCACGCAGAGTCCCCGAGAGCCAAGCTGGGTTACCGGGTAGAGGTAGAGCACCGCGCCCACCAGCGCCAGCAAGAAGGTCACGGCGAAGATCGCGAAGTCCAACATGGCTCCTCAGCCCGGGAGCCACGTCCCGGATCCTCTGCTCGGGCAGCAGCAGCCCGGCCTGCGGGCACTGGGAACGGGCTGTGGGTGGGGCAGCCGCGGGACCAGCGGGCCAATAGGCAGGCGGGGACGTGGCCAGGGCTGTGACGCGGCGGGAGGGAGAAGCAGTGGATCTCCGAGGAGCCGGCAAAGCCGAAACCCACGCCCCAATCTTCTGCGGGAGGCGGCTGTAGAGCGGACCTCGGCTTGAGCGCCAGGAGCTTTCCTCACTGGATTTAAAACGAAAACCTCTGAACAGTGACTTTCAAAGTTTAGTGCTGAGAGTAGCGCGGCCTTGTCTCCGGGGAACAAGTTAGAAATGCAGATATTTGGTCCCCACTCCAAACCTAGAGTGGGACCACGCTAGCGGGGAAGGGAACACAGCCATCTGGGGATTGTTTGCTTTTTCCCAGCACTGGGGATTGCAGCATGGCCTTCGCACTGAGCTGTCTCCCCAGTCCTTTCTCTTTTTTGACGCACGGACTGGCTTTCAGTCTTCGTGCCTCAGCTTCCCAGAGTACTGAGATCCGCAGGACAGTCTGTATTTTGACAAAGCTCTCTCAAGGATACCGTTAAACACCTAAAATTTGTGTTTAAACACTTAAAACCACTATTTTAAGCTAACCCAAGCCGGGCAGAGCCGTGGACTCTGAGGAGAGAAGCCCCGCGTTTCTCAGGCGCCTCCTAGCACAGTGGATGCGATTCCCTGGTCCTTGCTGTGAGCGCAGGAGCATTCTGTTCGCTGGTGCATAGCGGTCCGAGGTCTGTTAGTTCTGGGTGTTGGCAAATTCCTGGAATTTCTTGAGCTTCCGCTTACTACTTTGTGAAACACTCACAGTAACATCACACTGAGTTGCCTGTAGCGTTAAATTACATATTTCGTGAAGAACGCCTCACACAGCTCCTGGCGGAACTGAACTGCTGCGCCCTGGAGGGAGGACGGTGGAGGGCGAGAAAAACCAGTACAAGCGTGAGGATGCGGAAAGCTGAGGTCGGGCGGGAAAGGAACTGCCCGACACGGCGGCGCGTTTACTTACACAGTCAGCACAGAAGAGTTAAAGGAGCGTTTAAAGGCGGGGAGGATCTGGGACAGGAGGGAAATCGAATCTTCAGCAGGACAGCTGCGGCCCTGCCAGGCTCGTGAGAAGCCGTGGCCTTGCCGTGGGTCCCCGGGGTGCGGACAGCCTCGCCCCAACCCTGAACGGCGCTGTGTAGGGCAGTGTTTCGCGGTAGTTGCTCTGGGCACCAAAAGAGGTTCTGACATAGCTGGTGTGAGGCACGGCCTGCTGCGTATTGGTACTACCTTTTAGAGAAGGCGTCCTAAAACTCTTCGTAGGTTTTACAGGTCTGGTAGGTAACTTGAAATACCAAAAACGGGCAGTTGAGCTGGAGAAATCGGTCCAGATTGAATTTCAGCTGTCTCGGTAAACGCCTGGTAAAAGCATGAAACATGGAGTATTGAAAGTCCCAAATCTTTTGCTATCTGTAGCAAATATAATGAAAGATTGGTTTTTTTATTTCATTTAGCATAAATCTCGTTTCTGTTAATTTTTGAGATAGAGGTCGCTTTGTAGACCAAGCTGGCCTCAAAGTATGGGCGCTGCTGCCTCAACCTGTGGTCCAGCGGGGACCGCGGGCACCGGTCCACAGCACCCAGCGGGAACTACTTTGTTACTATACACATATATTAACTCTGCGTATCGGTGCCAAGGCACAAGTGCCTGAGAAGTGGGGTTTTCCTTCGCTTTTGTTTAAAGGCGGCGCTGGGAATTAAATCCAGTGCCTTGTGCGTAAGGAACCGGTAGCTCTGCCGCCGAGCTCCACCCCAGCCAGAGTTCCGGATGCAATTTTGTGTGCAATTTTGTTGTTTTGTTTATTTAAAGAGCACAATAGGTTTAATGGGGAAAGAAAACTTCTGTCTGAGAGAGAGAAGGGGTCCCGAGTGGGTTGCCTAGAATCCTGCCTTCTCTGGGGATTTTTATAGAGCAAATTATGAGGTGAGGTGGGTGGGTCCGAGGTGGGGGAAAATGGGAACTCGCAAGGCGGCCTTGAGGTGGGACAGAACTATGGTCAACCAGTAAGATTAGGAGTGTAATTGCTCAGGTAGTGATTAAATCGGGATCAAATGGGGATACCTATTTGGAATGTCAATCCCTGATATTTATCCTTAGGGTCAGTAAACAGGTCTGTTTGCTTTATCTTTTGTCTTGAGGTCTGGCCGGCAGTGGAGGCGCCTGTTTCCCTGGCAGGTGCACTGGCTCCTTCCAGGGCCCAGCCCTGTCTGACTGCCTGTAATGTTTTTACCGGACTTAGCTGCCTGGAACAGCAGTGCCTTGCACGAGTGGGGCAAGAGTCTCCAGAAGGTTGCGTGTGCTTTGAGTCAGAGTCCACCGCGTCTCCCACAACCAGAATTCATGGGTCTAGGAACTGAGGGGTGGAAGTGGAAATGGTACCACTCACCAGCCCCTACTGACCCGCCAGCTAAATTTCTGCTTTCTGTTCCCGTGAACTTATACTCTGCTGGCCTAGAAGTATTACTCCCAGACGGGGATACAATAAAGCCATTGAACTTGTAGCTGAGACTTCCCTTTGGTCATTTTGGGCTGTACAAACCTCTCAGTAAACAAGCTAAAAAGGGAGTAATTGTGTCGCCAGGGGCGATGCATCCAGACTATCCAGGGGAAATTGGATTACTACTCCACTGTCTTGGTTACTTTTTGCTCGTTGCCGAGACAAAATACCTGACGCCCAAAGTTAGGGAAGGAAAGGTTTATTCTTACAGTTTCTCGGGAGTTTCAGTCCATAAAGTGGGCTCCAAGGCAGCATGGGATGACGGGGCTACAGTTCATGGCGGCTGCAAGCTGCAAGCCGAAATCTGCGCTGGCGAGTGAGAGGGCGGAAGCTGGGAAGCAAGCAAGAGGAAGACCCGCCTTCCCTTATGCTGTATCTCAGCTCCACCCCTGGGCAGGTGTAGCAGTCACGTCATTAATCCTGGTGCTAGACAACAAACTAATCACAAGTATCAGACTCAGCCCCATCAAAGGTATGAGGACTTGGGGGTACATAGCATATCCTATACATCCACAATAGAGGAAAGGCATAATATACTTGGAGTGTAGGCGATTCCTTAGGATGTGTTCTAGTGTTACCCTGTTATTAAGGTCAGGGGGAAAAGGGTCAATCCAGACAGGACGAAAAATGCCCTAGAACCTTCAGAGAGGAAAGCATGGGTCACCCTGCCAAGAAAAGAACCAGGAGTTGCTCAGGGCTTGCTGAAGGCCTAGGGAATAAAGAGTGGGTACTTAGAAGGTAGTTACAAATACCAGGTACAACAGTGAGGATTGTAATTTAATTGTCCTCTGTTTTGTTAATATACTTGTGTGTATATACACATATATTAAGCAGGTATCTTTATTTTCTTCCATTGTAACATAATGTTGATAGACTTAGTAATGGTTCTTAAGTTTTGTTAAACCTATATTATAGTGTTTAAGTTATAAAATGTTAGTTAAGTTATAAAACCTGCAGCCAGGCATGGTGGTGCACGCCTTTAATCCCAGCACCTGGGAGGCTGAAGTAGGAGGAGCGCTGTGAGTTTGAGGCTGGCTTGGGCTACATAGTGCAACCCTGTCTCAAAAAACCAGGGCCGGGAGTTTGACTCAGTGGCTTAAGCTCCTGCCTGGCAGGCACGAGGTTGTGAGTTCAATCCCCGGTGCCACCAAAAAAAAAAAATTAAGTTATAAACCCTATGTTATAATATTACAATGTTTAAGTTGTGAAATGTTGGCAGTAAACATAACCAAAAAAATTGCCTTCTATTCTCAGGAGGGAATTAGTGCAGTTCTGTTTGTATGCAGGATAGGTGTGTCATGTTAGCCATAATAATGTACTTGCTATCATATCTGAAGTCTAAGTATGGGACAATGAAATGTGTCTGGCTGTCCTGTTGATGAAGGGTGGATCATGATCGTTACTTGCAGTGTCAACTTGAATAAGAAACACCTAGCAGACTGGTTCAGCACAGTTCTGAGTGTGTCTGGATGACTGATTTACTGAAGAGGGCAGACCCACCCTGGTGTGGGCGGTACCAACTGATAGGCTTGTAGCCTGGGTGGAATAAAAAGGCAAGAATGAGGAAGTCTCACTTTGCTTCTGCGGAGTAGCTCCAGTATTTAACCATGGCCTTTGGACTTCCAGACTTTGGCCCCTTGGGCTTCCAATATGAACTCTCATGGGACTCCGTAGGGAGCTCCAGGTCTTGGACTTTTGACTAGATCGTCTGGCTTTTTGCCTTCTTCCACCTTTGACTCTACAGGTGGCCACTGTAAGCCTGCACTGGGGGTTGAACCCAGGGCCTTTGCCCTGAGCTGCATCCCCTACCGCTTTATTTTTGTCTTTAGACAGGGTCTCACTAAGTGCTAAGTTGCCCAGGATGGGCTTGAACTTTTGATTCCCCTCAGCCTCCTGAAGATTACAGGTGTGCACTGTCATGCACAGCTACATTTTCTATTACAAATTATGTTGCTTCATTATATTTAAACGAAAGTAGCGACTTCAGTACAGTGAGCTCTGTTGATGGTATGTAAGGCAACTTTGGGGAATAGATGAATGTTGTTTTCAGAGAAAATGAATGCTGAATTAAATGTACTGGATTACAAATTAGTACATTTACATTCCGACTTGTCACTCTCATAAACTTGTTAATTTGCATTCCTATACTTGATAATATTTATGCTCAAGATAAGGACCAGGGCTCCCCCAAAAAGTACCACAGCCCTTCTCAGTGACAGTGAGGTCCTGAGCTCCTCTGATGATGAGAACAGTCGAGTACATGTCAGGAAGCCAGCGTGACAAGCTTCTCCTGGAGATATAGCAGCACACCATCTTCCTCTCTGGAGCCAGGAAGCAATGATCAAAATAAGGACCAGAGCTTCCCGGAAATGAACTACAGCCATTCTCAGCAACAAGGTCCCAAGCTCCTCCGATGAGAACGGCCAAATTCATATCGGGGAGCCAGCATGACAAGCTCCTCCAGGAAAAGCAACGGCTCCAAACAACAACACTCAGGAGAACCCACAACGCCTCGTTTTTTCGCTCCAGGTCTCCTTTTATGCTGGTAACCTTCCTCAGGTGGGCCATGCACACTCAGCACCATGCTGATTTAATTCAGCTGGTGTTAAACTGACCACCAGTTTTTAATCTACAACAGATGGTTATGTGACACATGCCAGCCTAGTTTAAGCAATCTTACAGGGGCAGAGGGGACACAATGGCCAATGCAAACATCTCTGAGAATAACTTATTATTGATTCTGCTGACCATTGTCCTGCAGATCTGTTCCAAATGTAAGCATGCATTTCAGGAGCTGGGGACCAGTTGTTCTCAATGACCATTTTCACTTTTACTTCAGTCACTCTTTTGGCCAAAGTATCTCCACAATTTTTGTTTTGTTTTGTGATCTAGACTGAATAGAGGGGGGACAGTACAGGGTAGAGGGATATTGGGCTTGATGCAGGAAGATCATCATGGCTTCCAGACAGAGGGTCCTTGGGACAGCATACAGAACGCTCTTAGGTCTGCAAGAAAGAACAGAAAAAAGATTATTCCAATAGGTATAAGAACCCAGGTGTGAAGGTGGAGGCCAGAGAACTGACTTTTAGGATTGAGCCAGTAGGCAGGATCACTGAGATAATGCAGAGTAATGTTGGGAGCCTTCATTTGAAGTTACGAAGTTGGGCTTGAAGTCAGCCCTGGAGATTCGTAATAGCTCTTTCTATATTGGTATGAAAGGCACCACAGAGAAGGCGTTGAACCAACTCCCAAGACCCAGAATGACTAAAAGGAATGGGAGTAACGCACGTCAGGGAGTACCCAGCATCACAAGTGTGTGTCCGTAGGGCCTGCTGGTGTTCACCATGCCTTTGCACAGCTGCTTCAGGACCATCAAGTCTTGGTAGAATTTCTATGTCAGTATTAGTTTGAGTCAAGAACTGTGAGGCAACATTTTGGAAACAGCCATTCATAGCTTGAGCAGTTCAGATTGCATCAAAACAACTGCTTCACGCACCACAGTGGCATCCAGTGCAGGAGCCACGGTAACAGCTGGAATCAGAATGCCGAGAAAGCACTTTTGTTTGCTATGTTCAATGCTGAGGCAGTCTGTTCACGAGCAGAACTCCTCATCCACTCTCGAGTGAGACGGGTGGGGAGGCTTCAGCTTGCTGTCTGAGTACCCTAAGGCGTGCAATCATCATCTGAGAAATAGGACTGTCTGTAATACGTGGAGTCAGCCCGCTGGCACTGATGGGCAGGAGATATTAAGTGCTGTAAAGGCTCTGTAATGGCAATTAGAGAAATTATATTCCGCTATTTTGGGTTCCTACTTAATGGAGGTTAGAACATATGGACAAGTGAAGATCACAGCATGGTCAGAAGTATCATAAGTAATCCATCTGAGGTTATCTATTGATAGCTACCAATTCTAATAAAATGAGGGAAGAAGGGAATAACTAGGTGCCCAGGGATTTCTTGATAGGGGAAAAGTGCCTGCCTGAGGAGAAGCACAACAAAGGCCCAGCAAGCCCAGGATTCCATGAAGGTGGGCTGCCATAGTAATTAGAAGGCAACACATAATTCCAGGCAGAATTAGGCTCTAATATCAAATTATGGGGTCCCACATTTTCTAGGGTTAGATTATAAGCAAGATGAATAATGGAGAGATTAGTGGACCCACATGCATTCCACCCTAAATCTGTGCCATCTTCTGCAGGTCCCCACAGATGGGAATATACAGGAATACTGGTATGGGAAATACCTGCCAGATATGGAGGAACTCAGGGTTCCAGCTCTGCTAATAAAGATCTGATGACAGGCTCCGCTAGTATATGGATGGGCCCAGTGCAAATATGATTGATGGTCCATCAGGGATGAAAGGGAGCACAATAAAAGCTATTAGTGACACTGGAGACCAAGCAGGGGGGAATTCTTCAGTTAAAAAGTGCCAGTCATGAGGTAATAAATGCTAGCTATTGCAGTATCATAGTGGCCACCATCTCTACCACAACCCCTTAAAGGGTCAGGAGAGGGTAGTTGAGTTCTGCCTGTGTATGAGGTGGCATTAGACGAAAGAGGTGGCTTTGGATCTCCCTGTGTAACGATGTCAGACAGGTGAGGTAAGAACATGAGCCAAGTAAATCATGCCACTTACTTGAGGTATGGATGTCAAGAAACTCAAAATATAAGAATCCTTTTTCTTTTTGGTACCAGGGTTTAAACTTACAACCTCGCACCTACCAGGCAGGCACTTAAGCCACTGAGCTAAATCCCCGGCCCTATTTTTTGAGACAGGGTCTTGCTGTGCAGTTCAGGCTGGCCTTGAACTCACTTTGTAGCCCAGGCTGGTCTCCAATTCACAGTGATCCTCCTGCCTCAGCATCCCGAGCGCTGAGATTAAAGGCGTGCGCCACCACGCCCAGCTAAGAATCCTTTCTATCTTTGTAATTTTGGAGTTGCAAATGACTTACATGATTATCCCAAGAAACAGGCTTTCAGAAGTGAAGGGAATTTTTGTGCTTTGCAGCATCTTGCTCGGTGCCACGTGGTAGGGACTCCCAGCCTTTGCAAGAACTCAGAGGCACGTGGGGGACGAAGCAGATGCACATCGCCTCCCTCAGTTAACGTCCTTCATGGGAACAAAGTGCTTCTCTGCTGTGGCGAACCCTTCTGAATCACAGCTTTAACAATCTAATGTAAATAATGCTTAGGTACTTGTTCTTGTGGAGGGCGTTTCTCCATCATCTTCCCCCTTTCTTGTTTTAATAAATGGGTCTCCAGGGGCCCATTAGCTCGTTCTACTATTACCTGACCTGCAGGGTTATGAGGTCTACCTGTGACGTGTTTAATACACCAGAGAGGAAAGCAAGCCCAAGAAGACTGGAAGTATAGGCAGATCCATCAGCAGTGTTAATTTGTGAGGACAATCGCATTGCAGAAAAATAGCATTTAACATGTTTTACAGTCAGAGAAAAAGAGTAGGTATCAACAGAAACATGCGCTGGGCGTGGTGGCGCACGCCTTTAATCCCAGCACTCGGGAGGCTGAGGTAGGAGGAGCGTTGTGAGTTCGAGGCCGGCTTGGGCTACAACGCGAGCGCAAGGCCGGGCTGAGCTACATCGTGCGACCCTGCTTCAAAAAACCAGGGCTGGGAGTTTGACTCAGTGGCCTAAGCACCTGCCCTGGCAGGTGCGAGGTTGTGAGTTCAATCCCTGGCATCACACACACACACACACACAAAAGAAGTTGAATCTTTGTAGAAAGCCAACATATAACAATTATAATTTTTTTTTAGAGAAAATTTGAGATGAAGGACAATATAACATTAGCCTAACAATCGCGATGATATCATTATAGCAAATGATATATGACAGGGAGAAACTTTTATCTACATTTGGTATTGTTTAATAGAGTGTCATCTGAGAAGAATGTATTTGTCCATGGGTGTATTTTATGTGACACTGTTTGGACTATACAGTGTGTGAGCATTCCTACACAGACTGATTACATAAACTTAAGCCTTGAAAAGCATTTATGCTCTTTGAGCCTTGGCTGGCTGGCTGATGTGGGACTGGCATGTATACTTTATCACCAATAGTTGGAACACAAGTAAGGGAAAGTCAGATCTTTGAATTTAAAAGTTTATCATCTGTCTTAGTTACTTATCACTTGTTGCTGAGACAGAATACTTGTTGCCCAAAATTAGGGAAGGAAAAGTTTATTCCTTAGAGTTCTCAGGGGTTTCAGTTCATACTCAGCTGGCTCCAAGGCAGTGTGGCGTGGCAGGGCAGCCATTCATGGTGGCTGCCAAACAACAAGGCGAACCAGTGAGAGAGAGAGACAGAGAGGCAGAGAGAGAGACAAAGACAAAGAGAGAGAAAGACAGACAGACAGACAGAGAGACAGAGACAAAAAGAGAAAGAGAGGCAGAGACAGAGAGAGAGAGAGACATGAATTCTTCCCGCCCTTACACTGTATCTCAGCTCCACCCCTGGGCGGGCGCAGCACTCACACCACCAATCCCACAGCCAGACAACAAACCAATCACAAATGCCAGACTCAGTCCTGTCCAAATTACGTGAGGCCTTGTGGGGGACACAGGATCAAACCTAAGGACTTTTAGCCTGAGAGTCACCAGTATGATGGGATGGTTCTTAGCTTTCTATATTTAAAGACCTGTACATTTGGGAACTACAGATATGTTTAATATACCATGAAGTCAGCAATAATGAGTGTCACAAACCAGGTTGGAACTGCCCAAGGAGGATGCTTTGTCTTGGTTTTTGTCATTGACCAGTTTAGGTGTCTTTGCTAGTCATGCAGAAAAGTTGATGTTTAATATTAATCTCAGAAGTGAGAATTATAGCCTTCATGTGAAGGCATTAGTTAGTCTGGGGAGTTGAGGCCTGAGGAGGAACTGATGAGTGTCAGGGCTGTAGCCCCCAAATCTTCTTTGAGCAACAAGCAGCATTTATGTAATTTATTTATTATTTTTTATTTTATTGAAAAAAGGTAAAACAATATCACAACAAAATAGAAGAATAACAACAGTTAATACATTGCATATTGTCATTGTTAAAGTAGTTACTCAGAGTACAAGATATGGGCATAAAAAATTTTCCAATCGATATTTGCATGAACCTTCCTTTTCAATGAACGAAGAGACACTACCTTGCATTTTTCTCCCTTTTCTCTTCCTTCCTTTTCCCCTTTCATCCATCCTAGTTCCTTTTTCCTTTTAAACAATTACTTCTCATTTCACAATATCTCTTGTACATTCTAGACCTTATTTACTCTTTCAGTTTCTCACACCAGGGACACATGTGAGTCTATAATTTATTTCACTTGTGAGTATGGTCTCAAGTTGCATCCATTTACATATGAAAGCCTTGAGTTTATCCTTTATAGCTGAGTGGTACTCTATGTATAAAAATACTGCATCTTTTTTATCCATTCCTTAGTTGATGGGCATTTGGGTTGTTTCCAAGATTTAGCCGTTACAAATTGTGCTGAAAGGGTAATGACTTTTTTGGGGGGGGGTACCAGAAATCAAACTTAGGACCTCACATTTGCCAGGCAGGTGCCAACAGTCAGCTTTTAGAATAAATTCAAAATAACTAAATACATATCCTTTCCATAAACTGTATCTTTCACCGACTTGGTTACTCTTGCCTCATTGCTGAGACAAAATACCCGATGCCCAAAATGAAGGAAGGAAAGGTTTACTTAGCTCACGGTTTGTGGACGTTTCAGTCCCGAATCTGCTGGCTCCGAGGCCGGGAGGCGTGGCAAAGGGCAAGAACTGGTGATGGCAGATGGCAGGGAAGCAGCAACAGCACCAAGGGAGGCGCCTGGAGAGAAGACTGTCCCTTACATTGTACGTGGGCCACACCCACCCCAGCGCGGGTGCAGCACTCACACCCGTAACCCCAGCATTGGACAGTGAATCAGTCACAGACTACAGAAGCCTACCCGACTGCATGAGGCTTTGGGGGGACGTCCAGACACAGACCAGAACACCCACAAACAGCTTCTCTACATACTTGAACATCATAGTTTTGCCATTACGGCTCCTTTCCTTTCTATATTGGTAGGGAAAAATTAGCAAACAAAATTCTCAAATTAAAAGTATACCTCCAAAAAAAAATAGTATTCTTCCATGGGACACTGTGCCACATGCCTGTAATCCCTGCACTTGAAAGGCTGAGGCAGGAGGATTGTTGTGAGTTTGAGATCAGCCTGGGCTACGTAATGGGTTCAAGGTCAACCTAAAATACAGACTCCCTCCCCTCTGTCTCTTAGCTATCATCTATCTATTTAATCCATCTATATCTACATACTTACAGCTTTTGTTATATTCTTTTCTATGTTACTGCAGTGTTTCTATGCCAAACTTGTCTGCTGCCAAGTGGCTGCACAGTGCCCCCTTTCAGGAGCTTCAATGGTGCAATCAGTTAGTATGTGGTATTTATAAACTGCCCTTTTTCTCTTTTTTTCCCTGTTTTCTCAGGTTGTTACAGTGTAAATTTGGTTGGTTGCCAATAATCCTTGAAAATTTGTATATGCACTGAAGCAATGAAAGAACAAATTAACCCTGTAATTGTAGTCTAAGCACAACAAATGTTTTAAGCATAGTAAACAAAAACACGAGCTCAAACTGGAAGCCAAAATAAATTTGTCAGTGAAGATTTGTAACAAGGGGCTTTTGCACATTTAGGAAATGGTAATGTGTCCCACAGACCATCTGGGGCAATGCTCCAGGAAGAAGTTCTTTTTCCTATCTTTGTTCTTTTCTTTTTTTTTTTTGCGGCACCGGGGATTGAACTCACAAGCTTGCACCTGCCAGGGCAGGCGCTTAAGCCACTGAGCCAAACTCCCAGCCCTGGTTTTTTGAGGCAGGGTCGCACTATGTAGCTCAGGCCAGCCTTGCGCTTGCGTTGTAACCCAAGCTGGCCTCGAACTCACAACGCTCCTCCTGCCTCAGCCTCCCAAGTGCTCTATCTTTGTTTTCTAAGACCTAGAATGTGTGTTATTTTCAGTTGGTCTCTGTGACTCGGTTTTTTAAAGATCTCCTATAATGGAGGTTTTATGTGTATGCCAAAAGGTACTTTTCTATACATGTAAGAGGCAGCATTTATAGTTTAAAAAAATTAAATTATCTGGCTCATGAACAAGGACATTTGGTCATTGCAAGTGTCTGTTTCATCTCCTGTGTAGGTTTCACTGTCTTCAGAACAAGTCTTGGGTATTCTGGGGCATCTCCAAATTTTACACCTCAGTAAAAGTTCTAGACGATCTACGTATTTCCCACCACACACAAAATTTGATGAGTTTTAGGCCATCACTGTTTTGTCTACCTCTTATTAACACAATGAACCTCTCACGTCTGTGTACCTTCATTTTTCCATCCATAAATGCCTCTGTGATGTACCTTAATAGCATTCTGATGAAATATACTTTAATAAGTGTCAAACTATGTTTGACGCTGAATAAATTCATCTTCCTATCATATGCATCTGAAAGACAACACATTTTCTTTCAAAATTCATGTTAAAGGATTTGGGCTGTATTTCAGGGATGAATAATGTAAGATGGTTATTTTTTTTTAATTTATATTATCAGTCTGAGTAATAATTCACAATTCCTATATAGCCTTCCCTGGACTTTTCCAATATCTGCAACATTATAGTTAAACCATCTTTAAATCAATGACTTTTACTTGGGAGGCAGAGGTAGGAGGATTGTTCCAAGTTCAAGACCAGCCTGGGCTATAAAGTGAGCTCCAGGCCAGCCAGAATGGCATAGTGAAACCCTGTCTCAGAAACACACACACACACACACACAAACCCCAATGATATTTAGAAAATACACTAATGCTAGTTAAGTAATTTTATAATAGACTATTTAATCATTTTAAATTCAATAGTAAATAAAAAGTTCTATGGTGTTGTTTCAACTTTGTACAAATCTTTTTGGATTTTCTCTTGTACTCTGAATAACTATTTTGAAGATAATGATACAGTATAAAACTATGGATATTTTCTTAACGTTGTATTATGAAATTCTTTTTTTTTTTATAAAATACAAGCTCCCCCCCCCATACTGTACTACATTTGTATACACAAAGAATTTAGGCAAGGCTGAATTGTATTCAGACTCTATAAATTAAAAATTATTAATCAACTGAAGTAACATTATCTTTTTATTTTATTCAAACTCATTTTCATATACAAAGGTAATTTATTATGTACAAACAAAATACATTCTTAAAAACTTTTAGAACACAAATTTCCAAGGTATTAAAAAGTGTAAAATTTTCAGTTATTTTCAATCGTACTATAGAAAACAAATCAACCATTAACTCATATACACACATTATTTTAAAAACATCAATTCATGTAACAAAACATACATCTTAAATACAAAAGAATGAAGAATATATATTGCACCAAGCTAATAGTAACTTCAGTATGAGAATATTAAGATTATTTACAATCTATGTCTAAAAACTTGTTTTAGTTTAAAACCTGTGTTATACAAATACCCAGTAAATCAGTTTGCATAGTCACTAGTTTGATATAAATAAGGCTTAATATTCTCTTTTTCACGGTCAATTCCAGTAGAATAAATGAGAATGAACATTTAAGGATACATATACATCTTGCTTTGAATTTCTTAAATACTTCAGCAGCAGCACAATTTCCAAATATTTTGACAATCCTCTGTGTAGCTAACCATTCTGAACTATGCGTAGACACATGTATTCAAGACACACCACCCTCCATCAACAATGTGGTCTGGGTCCCAGAAAAACTAGCACAAGAGATTAGTCAGATATGTTCAAAGTTGTTCTGATGTAATGGATTCTCTTCTATAGCAATGAATCTCACAGAAAATGGTCAGGTATCTGGCTACTTTTTCTAATTTTTTCCCTCCAAGTGTATGAATTACTAGGCAGCTGGGGGAAAGAAAGCCGTGTCTGGAGGAGTATCTGAACAGGACATGGACGGGCAGCGTTCTAACATGCTCTCCTGTGAAGCCAGTGACGGACAGCAGCCACTGAACATGTCTGGTGACTGTGTTTATGAGCCAGTTGTTACAAAAAGAGCAGGACAGGAAAAAAGAGTCTGCAATGTAAAAGATCTTGTGACAGTAAGACCCATTGTAACCTATCACGATTTTGGGAGAAGTGTAGAAACCATTATAATGAAGTCACTACAAATTTACCTAAGATAAATAATCAAATTTCCAAAGGAAGAAATAAGCTCAGTTTGGTAACTTCGAAATAAGAGACTAAGTAGCCAAAGTATTTTCAGTTAAATGTGCCTACCGGTTTCTCCTTGCAGAACCACTTATTGCTGTTAGCCTCTGAAGAACAAAATAATTCTGGCTATTATGATAAAGTTTTTTTTAGTGTAAGAAAATGTCACCAAAAGAAAAATAGCATTTTAAAGTTGACTAGTACCCTATCAGAAAACCTCTAATTTTAATACACATTAAATTGAAATAAATTACTAAAATCAGATTTTAAAAAATTATAAAAACACTTCTTTAAAATACTTTATATTTTAATCAGTAAAAGCTTTTTATCTCAGCTAAATCCTAACTTCTCTTAGTCTCACATTACAATGCTACATTTGTAATAGCATTATAAGCAGTTAATCATTTTGTGTACTCAAAAATAGCAATAAATAAATCTAAATGACTAAGTGGAAACACACACTCCTCTTCACTAACAGTAAACTTTGAAACATATATATACATATGCATATATGTGTGTGTGTGTGTATATATATATATATATATTTTTTTTTTTTTTGAGTCAGGATCTTGGTATAGTTCCCAGGTTGATCTTGAGCACTTGAGCTCAAATGATACTCCTGCCTCAGCCTCCTGAGTAGCTGGGACTGTCACCATGCTTTGGCTAAGTAATCTTTCAAGTGACAAAATTATGTTGTTATTATTATTATTATGATCATATTCACAAAATTAAGTTTCTAGGAAAAGATACGAAAACTGTACCATAAAAATGTTGAATTAGTGACCTCGTTCTTGTTCTTTTTCTGAATTTTTAGCTCATAAGATTCTGAGTAGTAAGATAAAAATCACTGAATTTGCATCTTCTTGTCACTAATATCATTAACTTCCTACGTCCAAATTCCACAAGGTGTTTGGAAACCATCCACAAGTAACAAACCCCAGTAAGACAATCTGTGTCTGATGAACTACTTCAACCTATCAGAAAAGTATTTGATAATAAAGCCAGTAAAGTCACTTTTACAGAAGGGTTTTGTTTTGTTTTGTTTTGGTCTTTTTTTTTTTTTTTTTGGTACTGGGGATGGAACTCACACCCTCACGCCTGCCAGGCAGGTGCTTAGGCCACTGAGCTAAATCCCCAGCTGTTTTGTTTTTTTGAGACAGAATCTCTTATTTAGTTCAGGCTGGCTTCAAACTTGCAATGATCCTCCTGCCTCAGCTTCCAGAGTGCTGGGACAGGTGTGCACCACCACACTGGGCTACACAAGATTCTTACACTCAATAAAATCACACAGTTCTTATATTCTAAGATGGCGTTAGAATTTTTTTTTTAACAAAGACAATTTAATTATTTCTAATTTAGGCTATAGAGAGACATTTTTTTTTTTTTTTTTTTTTTTTTTTTGCGGCACCAGGGATCGAACTCACAGCCTCACGCCTGCCAGACAGGTGCTTAAGCCACTGAGCCAAACTCCCGGCCCTAGTTTTTTGCTCGCATTGTAGCCCAAGCCAACCTCGAACTCACAACGTTCCTCCTACCTCAGCCTCCCGAGTGCTGGGATTAAAGGCGTGCGCCACGACGCCCGGCTATAGAGAGACTATTAAGTGATCAGAAGAACTTAGAGAATTTATTCAATGCTTTTTTTGTTTGTTTGTTTGTTTTTTGGTACTGCAGATCTATTCAATGCTTTTTATTTAGGGAAACTCTAAGTATTAATACCTTCAAGGCTATCCTAGATCTAATTCTATGTTTTATATTTAGTGTTTACTACTCATGTTTTTATTAATTTTTAAAATTAAAATGTTACCTAATTGAGGTACATAAAAATATTCATTGATAGTTATTAGGAAGTAATACTACCAAACAGATTTTTTTTTGGAGATAAATATTAGTAGTTATTTCAAATAAGAAAGGTTCTAAAGAGAGTTCATAAGAATAATGCACCTGTAAAGAAGATTTGGTTGTTCCTGTACATGCTAACAAAAATAAAGCAATTCTAAGCAAACCTCAAACAAAATGTTTTTCAGGATAATAATTAACACTACTTTCAAATAAGTCTAATATTAGACCTGGTTTCTAATAATAAACAGACACAAAATAATGAACATAATTCTTACGGTGGAAAATATTTTAAGGTATAGTCCTGAGATACATTTTTATGCCAAGAATATCAAGTGGAAATTTTTTTTTCTAAAACACTAAGTAGTGCTTAGAAATTGTGTGTAGATAACACACACGCGTGCACACACACACTCACACTATTCTTGGTACTGGACACTGAATCTGGGGCCTTGAGTATGCTCGACAAGCACTGTGCTAGTGAGCTCTATTTCCAGTCCTTTAGAAACAGCACCTTGCTCAGCTGCCCAGGCTGGCCTCCCACTTTAGATCCTCCTGCCTCAGCTTCCCAAATAGCTGGGACTGCAGATATGTACTACTATACCCAGGTGACACTGGATATTCATCAAACTCCATGGACAAGACTAATTTGCAATCCTGATTAAGAACCATTGGCCTATGGGAAGGCTGAAGCAGGACAACCACCACCGAGTTCAAGGCCAGCTTGGACTATAGCGATAATCTGTCTCAAAAACACAACAAAACAAAATAAGCCGGATATAATGATGCATTCCTATAATACCAGCATTTGGGCTGAGGCAGGAGGATGCCTGCAAGTTTGAGGATAGCTTTAATTTCATAGTGAGATCCTGTCTCAAAGCAAACAAACAAACAAAAAAACCCAAAACATAACAAAACAACATAACAGAAACCAACCACACACACACAAACCATTGGTAATCCTATATTGTTGTCTAATGCCATCAGGAAAAACACTATCACAATTCTGACAAATACAGGAAAACTCCAGAGAACGTTATAGGTAAGATCAAGTTTGAAACAGATTACTCAGTATATATGCTGCATATATGAATTAGGAAAAAAGAATATTGACAATGGCTATTTGTTGAAATTAAAGATGGCTCACTTATTGGGAAAGAACATTTGTTGATGAGAAGAACATTTTAGGGCAAACTACGAGTCTAGCTTAAAAATGAAGACAGACTATTTGAAAGCAAAAACAATATAGTTAATTTCTTATATCCCACTCAAAAACTATCCTAAAGACATATTTAAGAACCTATGTATTGTAGACAGCTAACACCTCTAGACACAGACACACAGATACACACACACCACTCACCACGTCACATGTAATGTATTTACATTTCATATAGTCCCAGCACTTTTATCTTCACGTAGGAAAGGTGATAAAGGCAATGCCTTTTATAAAGATACGAAAGAAGCAATTACTTTACCTCAGTTGAAAAACATTCTTTTTGTTTTGTGTTTTGTATTCTGAGCCAGGGTCTCATTCGTCTAGACGGCCTTGAACTTGCTGCGTAGTCCAGCATGGCCTTGAGTGTACGAACCTCCTGCCTGAGTATCCTAAATGCTGGGGTCACAGTATCGCCACCAAGCCTGGCCCAAAAGATGTCTTCAGCAATTTGTTTAGTGACAACAGTATGAAAAATACTAACACAGACAAGCCATGTCCCTGTCATTGTTAAATAAAAATATGGTATTCAAGTTAATTTTCTCTGTGCTCGTATCTGAGCAAACCTCTACATCTAAATTCTAATTATGAGGGCACATTCACTTCTTTCATTTTCAGTATCAACTTACTGAAAGGTAATTTTGATATGTATTGGTGAAAAAGAAATCTTACTGTTTTTCCCTGTTGATGACAAAAAAAAAAAAAATGCTGGCACTTTTTCTCCTAGAAAAGGACACACTACAACATAAAGAAAATTAATAGAAACTTACTCATAGCTGACATGAACTTCATAGGCTAAAAAGACTTTAAATCACCTGGCCAAGCTTCCTTTTTACATAACTTTCCTGATTTTTATATCCCACTCTATTTCTTTTTTTCCTCCAATTTCATCTAAGTAATGACAAAAATGGGGGAGAATGGCAAAAAATTTTATATAACTTCTTTATTCTCCAAGTACATATAGCTATTATATCTTTGAATACTTGACTTCACTTTCTAAAAGTAAAATTATTAATATAAATCTCTCCCCATCACCAGGATGTTGAGATTTTTATTTTCGTCATTACCAGTGTCAAGAAACATATGGAAAGTTCTGAATGGGGAGCAGACCTTGTGACAGACAGGCTGAGATAGTCTATTCATCAATTATAATGCCTATTACTCCTTTCTAAACACACTGCTAATTTCTGGCATTACACAATATAGAAATAATTTCTCTGCATAACATTTGAATATACCACAATCCGTAAGAGTATCTTCCTGGTGATTTTCAATTCAGTGACACATACTGTTTAAATGAGGAATTATTACTCAGCAAATAGTTATGTATTTCCTTGCTTTTCTTTATTTTTTTGAGACAGGGTCTTACCATGGATCCAGGCTGGCCTCAAACTTTTGGCAATCTCCTGTCTCAGCTTCCCAAGTGCTGGGGTTAGAGGTGTAAACCACTATACCTGGTTTATCTTTGCTTATTTTAATAAATAAAATTTAAGTTCTAGCCTTCTAGATTATTGTTATTTTTCTAAAAGTCTTATATGATTGATTTTTACTTTTTGGAAAAATTAATATAAGGAGTAATTTTACTATTCTCAACATACTGTGTTAGTCTAGGTCAAATGTCTATTATACATCTGTGAACAAGGCTTATTTATGCTATAACATGAGTTCTGAAGCACAGTAAAACATCATCAATTTAGGATGTTTTCTCTGATTATCTAACTTTTTAAATTCTTAAGCATCCAAAATAATTTTCAAAAATCCAGTATTAAGCGACCTCAAAAAATAAAGGCATCTTTATATCAAAATCTGTGGGTCAATAACTGAAAGAAAAATTTACAAAATTTTGATTTATAAAAAAGCTGCCTCAGGGCCAGGATTTAGCTCAGCAGCATAAGTGCCGATCTGGTAAGGTCAAGGTCCTGAGTTTGACTCCCGATACTGAAAAAAAAAAAGAAGAAGAAGAAAATGTTGCCTCTCAAAATCAGTATGTTACAAACAAGCGAGCCACGAACTCGCCATGTTGGCTGTGCTGATTCGTCACCTGGAAGCACGGCCCGAGGACGGCTCTGTGCGCCACAGGCAGCCCAGCGCCGGGAGTCAGAAAAGCCGCAGCAGCAAACCTAGCACTGGCAACACCTCCCCCGCACTAAGCGTAATGTCTCCATTGACTCGCTGGGGCCTTGTCTTTAACTCACAGTCTCGCACCTGTCAGACAGGCGCTTAAGTCACTGAGCCAAACTCCCGGCCCTAGCTTTTTGAGGCAGGGTCGCACTATGTAGCTCAGGTCGGCCTTGCGCTCACATTGTAGCCCAAGCCGGCCTCGAACTCACAACACTCCTCCTACCTCAGCCTCCCGAGTGCTGGGATTAAAGGCGTGCGCCACCACGCCCGGCGTAACTTTGGTACTTGTAAAAGCTCTCTAACTTACCTCAAAAGATGATTTTATAAAACAACTAGGCTTGGGCCGGGGCTATAGCTCAGCAGCACAGTGTCTGCCTGGCAAGCACAAGGTCAAATTAAATCCCCAGTATCAAAACAAACAAACAAAAACAACAAAAAAACCTAGGCTTAATAATCTTTTTGAATTCCAAATAAATTATTCAGTCTTTTACTATAAAATTTTGAATAAGAAAACTTAGTATAATACTTAGCTACCTATAAGATTAACTGTAATCCTAAAAATTGTACATAACATGAAACAGAGGTTTTTAAAAAATTACTTAGGCAGCCAGGTGCACAGGTACACATCTGTAATCCCAGCATTCAGGAGGCTGAGGCAGGAGGAGGATCATCAGGACTTCAAGTCTAGCCTGAAGTACAAAGTGAGACCCTGTCTCAAAATAACCAAGTAACCAACCGACCAACCAACCAAACAAACAAACAAAAAACCCCAAGAAATTAAATTCACTAAATGATTAAGTAATTCTTTTCAATTCATCCATCAATCACACAGATATCCTAGGTAAGAAAGTAATATATTTGGGTAAAGTTAATTCTTCTAGTTTTCAGAGTAAAACACAGTGTTTGCTTAGCAAATAAAAAGCCAAGAAATTTTGAATTTTGCAGGTGTAAACTATGCTGCAAGTGCTACTTAAAATACTGTTAAAATAGCTAGCATTTTTGCTTAAATAAACTATAATACATATCTGTAAAATGCATTTGAGCTTTTCTTTTTCCTACTTGTATTATTTAAGATAACACAACTCAAATTTTCATTAACAACATGTTAAGTAGTAGGAGAATGAGCCATTGTACCACTTTCAATATTTTTATTTTAATCTTACCATGTATCCTTGAATTTTTGGTGAGTATTGAAAATCGAAGTGTGCAACAGATGCATTAAAAATTATTACCTCCAATCAGGAGATTCAGGAATAATTTTGTAATGTGGTAGTCAGAAAATAGGAAAATGATTATTTAAAGAATATTTAGAAAGCCAC
The DNA here is from genome assembly GCA_004363535.1 of Dasyprocta punctata. Lineage (NCBI taxonomy): Eukaryota > Metazoa > Chordata > Mammalia > Rodentia > Dasyproctidae > Dasyprocta > Dasyprocta punctata. The sequence continues at coordinate 45,218 of RJWM01009578.1, forward strand.
ATTTCTCAGCCCATTGTCTGGAACCCCCCCACCTTTTTTTTTTTTTTTTACCAGAAATCGAACTCAGGACCTTATGCTTGCCAGCAGGCACTGTGCCACTGAGTTAGATCCCCAGCCTCTTTTACTAGACATACCTTAAATTTCGCTGCTTTGCATAAGTAAATTGAATCTAGTTTCATTTTGAAAATTTATTTTTAGAAATGGATCTAATGATTTTTAGGAATGGGTCGTCAAATTAAATCAAATGTAGTTTATGAAATCCATTTTAGTACAGACCAAGAATTGGTTAATATAAATGGATTCATTAATCAGAACTGCTAAAAGTGGATAATAATACACCCTACATAATTATACACACCACACCAAACTGTGGCACACTCGAAGGGTTTTTCAGAGATAAAAGTTTTAAAGTTTTTTGGAGAGTTGAGAGATGTGGTCAAAGTGACAAAGCAATAAATCAAGTTTCAGTTATCCGTGACAGAAGATGGAAATAATCACTTCAAATCTTGAGTATTATATTCAGTTTCTCCCGATGAAATCTGGCTGAGTCGCTTGCTAGAGCCCCACAATTTTCGAGAAAGCTGACCTGAACGCATCTGTTTAAAGTAATCCAGAGAAATGAAAAACAGATGTTAAGAAAAAAAATAGAATCATTATATGACATTGATTTTGCAGAATAAACAGGTTTTGTTAGCAGATCATTAATGTTTTAAAGATTATTGATTAATAATAAAGGCTTCTGATTATATGTTTTAGTTGAGAAAAGTCTCATGCCAATTTGTAAATCTAAAAATAAAATTTCCAGTTACGTCAAAATTACCACACTCCTTTAACAAAAACATGTATCACTTCATTAAAATAAACTTATTGAACTATACTTCATCTAGCAAATAAGATACATAAGTTTGGAGATTTCTTCTCTAGTATTTGGAGTACTATTAAGTCAAACATAAAGAAGTAAGTAAAACAATGTTTTGATGAAAATAAAGTAATTTAAAATATTTTGATACAAGAATTGTAAAAATCAGTATTTAACAGAGTGATTAAAGTAGTTTAGAAAACACAAGTAGTATAAATCCTTGGCCAGTAAGAATCACAGGTGGCTCATCATTAAATCTGTACTACCTCATCATCCTTTCTAGCATATATCAAATATTAATTACATGTCTTTTAAATGAGATGTCTTTTAACAGTGCTTATAAATCTAAGTGGCAAAACATCCTGCATGACTTGCTGCAATCTCTTCCCCAAGTGCAGTCTCTCCTTTTACTTCTTTCTGTGGTACTGAAGATTGAATCCCAGTGGCGCTGGGCTCCATCCCCAGCCCTTTTCTATGTTCTTAGATCTGAGCTAGGGTTTCGCTAAATTGCTCAAGCTGATCCTCCTGCCTCAGGCTCCAAAGTTTGAGAGACTACAGAGTAGCCTGGATTCTCGGTGTGACCCATTAGGCCTGGCCCAGTGACACCTTACTGTTTACTAGATATTCTTCCGCTACCCTGTTTATTTTTTATTTATTTATTTATTTATTTATTTTTTTTTTTGCGGCACCGGGGATTGAACTCACAGCCTTAAGCGCCCTGGCAGGCGCTTAAGCCACTGAGCCAAACTCCCGGCCCTGGTTTTTTTGAGGCAGGGTCGCACTATGTAGCTCAGGTCGGCCTTGTGCCGCGTTGTAGCCCAAGCCGGCCTCGAACTCACAACGCTCCTCCTACCTCAGCCTCCCGAGTGCTGGGATTAAAGGCGTGCGCCACCACGCCCGGCTCACCGGTACCCTGTTTAAATGGCAACTTTTCTAGGGCACATTTATCAGACAATAAGAGACAAGCCTCATAAAAAGTCGCCAGAGGTTTTGGATGCTTGTTTTGCGTTTTCATTTCCAGATATATTTCCTGAAATATTATTTTCATTAATCTATTACTACCCGATCATCTAATTTATAAATATGAATTTCACACTGACAAAATAATATATAAAACTAGTACACAATTTAAAAATACATATTAATCAAGATTTTTATGTTTTAGATGAAAAAATAAACCTTGATAGTCGGTGCAGTGGCATATGTCTGTAATCCCAGCTATGTGAGAGGCTGAGGCATGAAGATCACAAGTTTGAGTCCCACCTGGGTAACTTACTGAGATTCTGTCCCAAAAATTACAAGAATGCCTGGAATGGTGGTACACACCTCTAGTTGCAGCACTTGGGAGGCTGAGGCAGGAGGATTGCCCTGAGTTTGAGGCCAGCTTGGGATACATAGTTCAAGGTCAGCCTGAACTATATAGTGAGAGCCTCTTACAAACGAACAAAAAAGAACAACAAAGGGGCTGGTAGAGACCCCCTGCGTTCAATCCTCATTACTGAATTACAAAAAAAAAAAAAAAAAAAATCTATTGAATGAGGTCCTGGATTCAATCTCAGTTCCAAGGGGGAAAAAATCTTGAAATACAAATGTGTTTCCATACCTAAGTATTAATCTAGTTCACTTTACATGGTCATAGTCATTAAATGAATTATATTTTGTTATGAAAGATTCTAAGTATTTAATTTGCTAAAGTAGATCCCTAATTCAGGTGATATAGCCAAAGATGTGAAACAGATTAAAAAATACTTTCATTTACAACTTATACATGATTCAGATTCTACATAAATCTTATAATAAAGGAAATTACCTAACTTATTTGTAAATATTACAAAACATTAATTTAGGCCTATGAAACCCAGCTGCTCTGCTCAGCTGTTTTTTCTAATACATTTTTAAAAGAAAATGTATACAGTATTGATCATTCATTAAAAAAATTTAGTAAGATCAGTAACTGACAAGCTTCCCTAATGATGGGGAGAGCAGGCAATTAAAAATGCATTTGAGTAAATGACAGAAAGTAAAACACAAAAAATAAAGTCTAAGCAGAGTTTTTATGCAGTTCTCACATTAGCAGCAGACAGATAGGCATGATCTGGGAAATTCATCAATCAGGAAACTCAGTGTTAAATGAGAACATGTTTAAATATTTTAAATATAAGTGAAATACTGAGATGTAAAGCTGCTGACAATGGTGGGTGGTTACATCTGAAATTAAATGCTGTAATCACTTAAATTGATTTTAATATCATTCTTTTAATCTTGAAAAAATAGCTCAAGAAATCCTGAAGTTTGTTTTTTTGTTGTTGTTTTTTTTTTTTTTTGCAGCACCAGGGCTTGAACTCATAACGTCGCGCCTGCCAGACAGGCACTTAAGTCACTGAGCCAAACTCCCGGCCCTAAAATCCTAAAATATTTATAAAGGATTCTTCTGTCCTGTCAGACTTATTAACAACCACTGTGTGATAGTAAAGTTTTCTCTTAAAATAATCCCATATATGCCATATTAGATTTTTCATGAAAGACCACTGACTCCAAAAACATTATGATGATTAATGTAACTCTATGTAATAAATTTCTTAAAAGAATCAGTAAATTACTTGGCGTATAGCCACTTAGTTCTAGAAGAGATAAGTTAGACTTACTTCATCGTAATATTTGGTAACTGATAAACCATTAGCAAACAGATTTACAATTACAGGAAATTCACTGAGAATAATGATTTTACAAAAAGATGTACGATCATGTTAAATAGACATATCAAAATTGAGCAGTTTCATTGTCTGAGTTGACATCATTTTCTAATAAAGGTTTTTATGTACTAAAAACCCATGTAGTAGTCTTGAATCTAAATCTGGAATAAAAGAATTTTATTCATCTAGAGTGGGAGACAAAAACCACTGAATGTGCTCTTTCAACCATTAACATAAACATCACTCTTGAATAACAGCTTTATCCTCTGTTTTCATTTATTGTCCTTTGAAAAATCAAATTTGTTTTTTAACTTGTTCATCCATAATGGAGACTTCTGAGTTAGCTGGAACAAAGGAGAAGCAAAGGAATCCCCAACAGTACGGGAAATAAAATTCATGACATTAGGTTTTACCTCAGCAGGCTTGCCAACACCCACTATAATCAATTTGCCGTCTTCTAAACCTACTAGAATATGGCTGTATTCCTTAGTTACACAAACGCAGTGGATAGGCAATCGCATGTCTAATGGTGTAACGCTGAGATTCAAACTAGAAGAGAAACAAAGAAGACATAATTACATGCATATATTCTGGAATCACAATTTTATACCTGGAAAATAATGATAACCTAGAAGTGATTCACATAAAGTAGATTTACAGTACTACTTAAAACACCTGACAGATCTTTAAAAATTTTTAAAAAATTTTTCATTAATTCATTAAAGTAATAATAAACTCATTAATTATAAATGACATATTTTATGAAAAAACTATATTTTCCAAAACTAAAAATATGTAGTAGGAAAGTAGCATTGCTGTATATTTTTACAAATTACTGTCTAGCCCATTAGAAGATAGCTGGATTCATATATTTGCTTCTAATTTAAATTTGTTGCCATTTTTACTTCTGAAGCAAATATAAAGAAAATGGAAGAGTATTTTTATAGCTTTTTAAGAAAATTGAAGATATATATTCTTTTGTGATGCTTCACTCCAATTTCACAAATTGGCTCCCTAAGAGGGCAGTGGCACTGCAGAAGTGGAGACCATGTTGATTAACATCTGTGCTTTGTTACAGTAGAACCTGGTGACCTATCAGCAGTTTGAACAGATCTTTTCGGGGTATACATGATTTTGACTTCTTGAATTCCCTATACCTGACAGATCTTTTCCCTAGTCTTATATGCTTTTCTAATAATAAAACAAAATATTAATAAAGCATCCATCAAACTAATACGTAAAATTTTATTTTCCTAAGAACTTTACACTTACTCAATTTCCCAATTATTATTACAACCCCCCCACTCTGTGTGTGTGTGTTTAGACAGGGTTTCACGATGCTTCCCAGGGAGATTTGAAACTCCTGGACTCAAGTAATCCATCCTCCTGCCTCAGCCTCCTGAGTAGCTGAGACTACAGTTCTGTGCCACCTTGCCTGGTTTTAAATTTTGCTCTTTCTGATTCATCATGTATCTAAGGCAAATACACTTCTATTGACAGAGGGCTCCCGCTGTGACTAGAGGAGATAATAGACCAAACAAAGAGAAAAACAAGTGGGATTCTATGCCTGTCTTCTGTGTCTTTCCTAAAACAGGTGGAAATAATGTTCTTGAAAAGTCGTCATTCTCTGAACCTGAGATAATCAGCAGGTATTTGTACAGCCTTGCCTTGACTGTACCTCTGAAATCTATCACAGTACAGAAAGCTCATGGCTGTCCCTATGTCTTGGTTCTTTATTTTACTGTCACCCCCAAAAGAAGGCCCTCCTTTTTATCCCCATTTCAATTCCTACTAACCCTTCATTAAGACTTCCCTGATATTCAGATCCACAGTAACCCTTAATGTCTTTTAAACTCCTTTTAAACATATAACTTATACCACATAATTTAACATTATTATGAAATTATTCTAATTAGCACACAAATATTGCTATCTTCCTCACTAGTCTTAAACCCCAGTAGGTCAGTTATCATGAGTTACACATCACAGGATTGAGCATATAGGTGCTCTTACTAAATGCTTTTCATCTTGTCAATTAACAAGTGAGAGCTGGGCAAGAATGGCGAAAAGCTCAAAAAGTGCATGCATGTGGTATGTGCTTTTGAGGTCAATACAACTGTTATATTTGCTTTCTATGATACACCATTATGGTAAGTATATGTGCTTCTTTAATCATCAGAGAATGAAGAAACACACACACACACGACATTCTAAGTAAACTGCTAAGAGATCCACTGATATTTCTAATCTGAGAGCCTCCTACAGGTAGCCTAAAATGAGAATTGTAAAAAAAAAAAAAAAGTTGGTAAGATATAATTGGACTGTGGATTCTGTTATGGCTCATACACAGATGTCCTTCCAAAACCGTATGTGCTCCTATGTGGGGATTTTGGGAGTGACTAGGTCATGGGTGTGTGATACTGTATCAGTCCACAGGCTGGTTTAGCATACTGAGGGTAGGTGATGGATTTACAGAAGAGGGAGGACCCACCCTGAGCATGGTGATACCAGTCAATAGGCTTGGAGCCTGGACAGAATACAAAGGGGAAGAAGGAGGCTGCTGCCTCCCGTCTGCCACGCCATGGACTGTTTCTTTGCAGTGCCCATCTGCCATACTGCCTTGCTTTGGAGCCAGCTGATGACGGACTGAAACCTATAAACCTTTCCCCCTTTAACTTGTGGGTGTTGGATGTTTTCTCCCAGCAACAAGAAAGTAACTATGACAGACTCAATTCTCTAACACAGGACAAAAAAGTGACAGAAAGAAGGAAGATAGCAAAGCAGGGGATTTTGGTATAGAAGTAAATCTGCTATTTAAGAAAAAGAAAATAAATTAAATGATATTAAAATGCAACAAGACAGAATACCCCAGATGAGAAAATAATTGATAAAATGATATTTTTTCGGGGAGAAGACAGTTTGAAGCATATAAATAAAACCACAGTACTATATTTTTAAGAAAAGAAGAAACAAAGTATTAGTGGCACACAAAGAACAACAGTGCTTTGCGTATTTAAGTTAATATACCTGAAGAATACTGAATTGAGAAACACATTCCTACTCAAACACCCCTCTTTTGCTTAAAGAACAGAAGATTCTACCACCAATAATGCACAAGTAACATCAAAAATACTTTAACTTTTCTTATCAGAATTAAAGAAAAAATTTAGTTCATAAAAATTCAAACCCCTGGGGTCGAGGGTTTAGCTCAGCAGCACAAGCGCCTGCTTGGCAAGCACAAGGTTGCATGGCAACCCCCGGCACCAAAACAAAACAAAACAAAACAAATTTCAAACTCCTAACTTGGACAAATTTCCAAATCTATAATTCAATCTTGGCACTATCAAAACTTTTTGCCAGCTCTTAAAATTTTAACTGTGGCAAAATATACATAATATAAAGTTTTCTACACATTTTTAATAGGTATGTATATATATTTCATTTACTAGGAATCTAGGAATACTTTAGCATCCTCAATTTTTTTTCATAATATGAAAAGAGACATTTTTAAAAATGACAACTCAAAGGATTAGTAAGTTTATTTTACTTTTTATTTTTATTTATTTATTTTTTTTACAGCACCGGGGATTGAACTCACAACCTTGCACCTGCCAGGGCAGGTGCTTAAGCCACTGAGCCAAACTCCCAGCCCTGGTTTTTTTGAGGCAGGGTCGCACTATGTAGCTCAGGCTGGCCTTGTGCTCGCGTTGTAGCCCAAGCCGGCCTCGAACTCACAACGCGCCTCCTACCTCAGCCTCCCGAGTGCTGGGATTAAAGGTGTGCACCACCACGCCCGGCTAGGATTAGTAAATTTAGATTCCTGCTTTTCACTCAAGGAAGTACTACTACCTATTCTAAAGTGATACTTCAATAATTTTTATTATTTACCTGTGGAGATCTCTTATGGATAGCAACCCTTGTAAACTGCCTGTGACAATGTGTTCTCCAATTATACACATATCTGATATCTGTTCCTTCAGGACTTGAGACTCCAGATACTTGCCATTTACTGAAAACAGATGTAATGCATTCTTATCCTGCAGAGAATTGACGAGGAAAATTTAATGATTGCCAACTAGAAGCTGTGTTTTCATATTGTCAGTTACAATTGTACCAGAATGATTAAAATTTTGGGATAAAAGTAGTTATACTTAAAGGAAAAGTGTACAGATAATATGAGAGCAATTTCAAACTAGACTGCCAATAAATAAATGTTAAATACGATGTGTCACCCTCACATGAAAGAAAAGTAAAATCTCCAGTTCTCAAAATATCCCACATTATTATTATGTGTTTTCTTTTTTGAGACAGGGTGTCACTACGCAGCTCAGGCTGGCCTTGAACTCGCAGCGACCCTCCTGTCTCATGCATGGCTGGATTCCACATTATTAAAGCAAGACAAAAAGATTCTTTTAATGTTTAAAAAGCTTTATCACTGAAAAGAAATAAATGTATAAAATTCAGAGTTTATTAATTACACCCTGCTTTGTGAAAAAAGAATTTAAATTGGCTATCATTTCCTTTTAAGCTTATAATGTCTCACATAATCAGAAATTATTTTTTAATCATGTATCACACAGACTAGTAGAAATTCCTATAGTAAACTATAAATACGAGGCCAAGACTGTATTTAGAAATCTATGTAATGGTAAGGAATGAACAACTGAATGATGAAAAGAAAAACAGCCTCTTTAAAACAGTGTTCTTGCTGGGGATATAGCTCAGCAGCATAAGTGCCTGCCTGGTAAGCACAAGGTCCTGAGTTTGATTCCTGGTACAAAACAAACAGACCCCCCCAAAACAAACAAACAAACAAACAAAACCAGTGTTATTTCCGTGCTCAAGCTGCCGGATGCATGGGGGGAAGACACACTACTGGCACACTGTCCCTATTGCACGAAAGGTAAGTACCTTGAGGGTGGTCTTTTCTTCAGTGCTGGAGTAGATGACAATGTGTCCTTCCCAAGATACAGCCAAATTGGGAATGGTCAGGAGCAGAGAACTCTCACAAGGTGGCCGTAAAGTCCTCATGTACTGACCTTTCTTAATGGTATGTATAATCACGGTGCCGTCCTACGCACAGGTGATATCAGAAAATGAAAAAAGAAAAAGAAAAAACAAACAACCCATGGACAGTAACAGCAAACAGGAAGAAAGTAAAATTGGCTGGATAAAGAAATTCAGGAAAAGAATCTAGAAAATGATTATTTCACCAAGGACACATGTAACTTAGAAAAAACGCCAGTCCTCTTAATAGGAAAATCAATCAAATCCCAAAATAGAATCCAGTCTTTTACATTTTTTCTATTTTACTGCACTTTTACAATGTCCTATGTGAATATATTAAAAAGTTTCTTTTACCAATTTCCCTAGAAAACCTTTTGAGATATAACGATTGCTACAGAACAAGTCTTCGTGAAAGGAGAGCTCTTACCTTTGATCCTGATACTGCCATGTCTAGCTCAGTGCTGATGGCAACACTCAGAACCTCATCAGTGTGTCCATAAAGAATCTGAACAGGTTTAGATGCTAAGCCCACAGGAACACCTCCCTAATAGTAGAACAGAAAGGAAAGATAAAGCATTTTCTCACTATTACAACAAAGTTTACAATGCATTTAAACTTTCTAACAAAAAACTAAAACTGAAAATACGGCCAATAGTTACTCAAAGTAGTACTCATTCGTCTGTTTCTCCTTAGATTCCCGAATCATTCTCAAGCTTCTGAAGCTCAAAAAACTTAACATGAATAGTCTTAATATTGACTGTCTTAGATTAATTTTTCCAGGTATGTTGCCTGCTTTTTTAATATGCAGCTTTATTCGTCATTAACTTCAAAGAAACTTTTCATCTTACATCTCTGAATACTTTTCCTTTGCCATTTATTGGAGTCCTTGTTTCAGGGACCTCAATTATCTTCACAGTGATTTTTCTTTAATTTTTATAGCTATTATTCTTTAATTACTTTTAATCTTTTCATCTTTTTCCTGTGTATTTATTTTGGTACCTTAAATCTGTCTTCCACACTATTAATTTGGAAATTAATATTTCTTGCTGTTTCTGTGTTGAGCTTATTTAAATTTGTAACTAGTTTGTACTGGTTTTACTCTCAATTTGATTCTTCTGTAACCTGTTTTGATTTCGTCTTTGAGCTTCTATTTTGCTGAAGCACTATTCTTATGTTCTGGTGACACAATTTTATGGGAAGGAATTTCTCTTCTCTGTTTTCTTCCAGAAGATTTCTTTTTGTCTTTAGCATGCTTTGTTTGTATATTACTTTATATGCTATAGAACATTTGAACAGTCAACATACTACTTGTTTATTCACGATTACCCTACATGACTCTGCCCACACATTCTGTGTATTCCACACAGTATACACAAATTCCCCTTGGCACTCCACTGACTGAGACACATTTGTCTTTCTCTTACAAGTGCCAGCCTGAGTGTTTATTGCACTTTACTTAATTTTTACACATCAAGGAATTTCTATATTCCTATACAAAACATCATAAAAACAATAAAACCTGATCTACTTCAGTTGAGAGAAAAAATTAAAGCAAATTAACACATACCAATAAAATATAATAGCAATACACTATGATTTATGTGGGTTTATTACAGGAACTGAAGTGCTGAGATTACAAGTAAGCACCACCATGCCCAGCAAAAAAATACATTTCTTAAACTGGTATTATGAGATTTTAATGAGATGAAAATTACGTATCTGTGATTTCTAGTAGTCTTACCAAAAAGAGAAAGTAGAAATATGATTATCATGCTATCAAAAAAGTAAAACATAATTACTATTTTTCTAAGTGAGACTAAAACACTGAGAGGTTAACAAGGACAAATTTTGCAAAGTAATAGGGTGTAAGACAGAGAATCAGAAAATAAACCTAGAAAAAAAATGTGGTGATCAGGACAGAAGGTGCTTATACAAAGGAATTCAAAGTAATCTTTTACTAACAGAGAAAAATTCACTACTCTTTTAGAACAGCCCAATACTTTTCTCAAAGTGAATCTGAGTTGAACCAAGAACATTTTAATGTGTGACTACCTGTTGTGTTATTTGCCATATCATACATGTAGTATCTCTGGAACCAGAAATCAAGTGTATGCCACAGTAATCGGTAGCTAAGCAAGTCACAATATCTGTAAGAAAAGGGAATTACATAAAATGAAATGGCTTGGTTTTGTTGGAAGAGAACTGTAAGGGAAATTTTAGTTAATGTTCAAACTGTTACTGAATCAATTATTCTAGCAGGAAAAAATGTCACAATGGCATTGGAAAAGCTCTGGGAAAGTGATGCAGGAAAGCAGCAGTGTGAAAACCATCTCAGAGAAGGTTCTCTGAGACTGTCTTCTTTCTGAACAAGAGGTGTAGCTGTAGGGGATGGGGAACATTGATGAGAAACAGGAGGAGGTCAAACAGCTTGAAATAAATCTCCAGTTAATTCTGATATGCTTCTCTGGGTCTCATTCCATTCACCTTGTCTTCCCATTAGGAACTAAAATCCTACAAAATTTGTGTCCTTAAGGAAAACAGTATATATTATTATGCTATAATTTTACAATATAAAAAATATTTTCCCTAAACTGTAAGCAGTCATGCTAAGTGGTAACTTACAAAACATTGGTAGAGAATTAGCAGCAGACTTCATTTCTCTTCCCTAACAGATTTATTAGAAAAAAAGCCTACTCAGAATTTTACTCTTATTTTGAAGACAGAGATACTAATACATATTAGGTTAAAATATATTCAACAATTCCATCTCTTGTGCTTTATTGTTAATACAATAGTAGGGCAGTTGTTGCTTTATTTATTTATTTATTTATTTATTTTTTTTTGCGGCACTGGGGATTGAACTCACAGCCTTGCGCTTGCCGGGGCAGGCGCTTAAGCCGCTAAGCCAAACTCCCCAGCCCTGGTTTTTTGAGGCAGGGTCACACTATGTAGCTCAGGCCGGCCTTGCGCTCGAGTTGTAGCCCAAGCCGGCCTCGAACTCACAACGCTCCACCTACCTCAGCCTCCCGAGTGCTGGGATTAAAGGCGTGCGCCACCACGCCCGGCTTTGTTGCTTTATTTAATGGTGACAGATTTTATTATTTTGTCTTAAAATCTTTATTTTTACCAACAAATTTGCATTTTTCTTTTATTAGCCAATTTTTGAAAAGATTTAGTATAATATTTTATACACACTGTAAATATGTATTTAATTTATATAGTGCTTTAGTATACCAACACATTAGACACTCTCTTACAAAAAACATTCAATATTTATAATTAACTATCAAAAAGTCCACTCAGCTTAAAGGTAAATTTAAATACTCTATGTAACATGTACTACTTTTATTGTTAGAAAAAAATAGTTTTTGTCTGTTTTGGTTTTTTTTGGAAAAAAGTTAATGCTTACCCATATGTCTGATGTTGTGTGAAATAACTTTGCCTTTTGTAAGTGACATCACTTGAATGCTATTATCCCAGTGTCCAGCACTGAAGAGCAACTTGGCATCAGGCGATACCACAAACAGCTTAGAAGTGAGTTCCAGCCCTGGAGCAAAAGGACCATTCATACTACGCTGAGTTCTGTAAATACAATTAAATATTAGACTTCCCCTTAAAAGAACAGTTAGCTAAGATCAACTATTTTTTAAACAATTTTCTAAAAAAGAATTAAAAAATAAGCCCCCAAAGCTCTACTTGAAATGTCTATTAATAAATGATAATTTTTTTTTTTTTTTTGGTGGCACCAGGGATTGAACTCACAACCTCGTGTCTGCCAGGGCAGGCGCTTAAGCCACTGAGCCAAACTCCCAGCCCTGATTTTTTGAGGCAGGGTCACACAATGTAGCTCAGGCCGGCTTTGCGCTCGCGTTGTAGCCCAAGCTGGCCTCGAACTCACAATGCTCCTCCTACCTCAGCTTCCTGAGTGCTGGGATTAAAGGCGTGCACCACCACTTGCAGCTAATGATAAATATTTCTTAATATTTTTCATAAATAAAACAAATAATATCAAGGATTAAGTTTAAAGAAGTTGAGATTAGTGAAGGTGTGAAAAACATTTAAATCTTGGCTTTCGAAGACAATTTAATAAAATTGGCGATTCTGCAAATGGCAGCTTTGAAGTAAGTATAAAGACAAGATACGATGTTCCAGGATCAGGAAAATCAGAAATACACTAAAACCAGGGAATTCCTATACAAAAAGATATACAGGAAACAAATCAGATAAATGCACTAATTATGATGACTCTTTTCCAGGACAACCAAAGCAAGTGGATCAGTTTTATCTGCTTCTAAGTGAAATATTTGTGAGCCTAAAGAATCTAGATTCTGCAGAAAGACCTAAGAGAACGTATGGAAAACAAGGGTTAATTCTGACATTTCAGCCCTAGAACTTTGCTATTCAATGTAATTCGCTGAGAATATGCTTCACATAAGACAACAGTGAGCCGGGCGTGGTGGCGCATGCCTTTAATCCCAGCACTCGGGAGGCTGAGGTAGGAGGATCCTTGTGAGTTCAAGGCCCGCTTGGGCTACAACGCGAGCGCAAGGCCGGCCTGAGCTACACAGTGCAACCTGGCAGGCACGAGGTCATGAGTTCAAGCCCCAGTGCCACAAAAAAAAAAAAAAAAAAAAAAAAAAAAAAAAAAAAAAAAAAAAAAAAAAAAAAAAAAAAAAAAAAAAAAAAAAAAAAAAAAAAAAAAAAAAAGACAGCAGTGAGTAGGGCATGACTGTGCACACTGCAATCCCAGTACTCTAAGACAGAAGGATCTCAAGTGTGAGTTCATCTCGGGCATCTTGACAAGATCCTGTCTCAAAATTAAAAAAAAAATAAAGGATGGGAATGTACCTTAGTGTGAAGACCCTGGGTTCAAACCCCAGTACTGAAAACCAACCAACCAACCAACCAACCAGCCAAGAAAGAAAGAAGAGACAAGAGTACTAAGTTCTATTGGGATAAAAAAGGAAAAACATATTACGAGTTGAGGGAGACAAGACAGATACAGTGATAATAATTGTATCATTTTAAAGTTTTTAAATATGTGATGCAATCTAATTCTCAAACAACACTGACTGTGATTTAACTTGAAAAAAATATGCAAACATTCAGCTAAGAAAACTTATACGCTATATTAAAATGTAGTTTTGGAGATAGAAACAAAATAAGGTAAATACTAAATTCTTCTTATCCAAAGCAAATAGTATATCATGAAGTAGAATAAAACTGCAATTAAATCTACCATTTCTAGTATCTTTTGCTTCCACAGATGATACAGAAATTCAGTTTTGTCTTTAAACCAATATCAAATCAGGACATAAAAAGAGTGAAAGAGGAAGAAGAAGAAAAAATTGGGGGCTCGAAGCATTACTTTCACAAGAATCACCTATTTTTCCCGGCAATAAGGTATGCGCTGCAACCATTCTGTCACATGCTCATTTACTTACTTTGGATTTGTCACAGTTTGATCCTTGATGAATGTAAAGTAATTAGAAATAGTTCTGTCATAAGGCAGCCACCCATGGGTTCCAATAACATAGTTCATGCTTACTGTTATCTATTAAAGAACATATGAGACTCAATTGAAACACTAAAGAAAATAGCAAAATCAACCAACAGCTCACATGATGTCAGCATTTATCATTTAAGGAATGCCATGGGACAGTACACTTAGCACATAAAGCTCTTCAAATCTTAACTCAAATGAAAAAGCTCTTTATCTTACAGGAAGCAAAGCTGTCAAATATTGTAATCTTTCTTTAGTGAAATTACTTTTCTGTGTAATTTCTCAAGGTTTATGAGCACCTATCAGTTGGGGGTCAAGAGAAAATTCAAGGTCAAGTCTCTTTTCCTTCTCAGCAGGGACTTGCTGTGTTGGCCAGACTGGGCTCAAGTGATCCTTCTGCCACAGCCTCCTGAGTAACTGGGACTACAGGTACTCACCACTGTGTCTGGCCTGAAGGACAAATCTGACTATGAAAATCTGACATTTAATATGCATTACTTAGAATATAAATCAGAAACAGAAAATATGAATTGTTACGGTCTCGCGGAAATAAGAGTCACAGTAAATATTTTCTTTTGAAAAGGAAAAGCTTTGTATCCTCTTGATTATAAATGTAACAGGTACCAACCCCTATCCAACCCCCATTCAGGTAACTTTAAAAAGTACAATTACTAAAACTGAAAATCACAAGAATTCCACTAATGAAAACTAATATTTTGTGTATTTTTCTACAGTTTTTTCTAAACACACTACACATAACTATACAAAAGGGTCTAACTCTGGAACTCTACTGTTCACGGTACTATATTCCATTTATGACATTTCTATGTGACAAAATTAGATTAAGACAGATTTAGGTTTGGTCCATGTGCTAAGGTCCTAGATTCCTTACTTGCTAGCTAGCTCTGTGACTCTGGCCAAGTCACTTCACTGAGTCTTAATTTCATACCTGTAGCAAGGAAATGATAATGGTCCCTATATCATAGGATCTCTATGTGGATTAAATAAAGAATTCATGTAAAACACTCACTGAAGTGCTCTGGATGTATACCATAATAAATTCTGTATTATTTATTTTATAGCTTTATAATAATATTAATGTAAGATGCTATACCTTATTTTTCTTTTCTTTTCTTTTTTTTTTTTTCGGCACTGGGGATCAAACTCACAACCTCGCACCTGCCAGGGCAGGTGCTTAAGCCACTGAGCCAAACTCCCAGCGCTGGTTTTTTTTTTTTTTTTTTTTTTTTTTTTGCGGCACCGGGGACTGAACTCACAGCCTTGCGCCTGCCAGGGCAGGCGCTTAAGCCACTGAGCCAAACTCCCGGCCCAGCGCTGGTTTTTTGAGGCAGGGTCGCACTACGTAGCTCAGGCCGGCCTTGCGCTCGCGTTGTAGCCCAGGCCAGCCTCGAACTCACAATGCTCCTCCTACCTCAGCCTCCCGAGTGCTGGGATTAAAGGCGTGCGCCACCACGCCCGACTTACCTTATTTTTTTAT
Organism: Dasyprocta punctata; assembly: GCA_004363535.1. Classification (NCBI taxonomy): domain Eukaryota; kingdom Metazoa; phylum Chordata; class Mammalia; order Rodentia; family Dasyproctidae; genus Dasyprocta; species Dasyprocta punctata. The sequence continues at coordinate 60,778 of RJWM01009578.1, forward strand.
ATAATATTTCATTATTTTGCCATACTTATCCTCCCAGATACACTTTAGAATTAAACAGGCTGTATAAAAACTATGAAAATAGGAAAACATATACTTTTGTACTTCATCAAATTCTATAAAACTTTCTATATTATTTCAAAAGTAGCTTTTTTGTTTGTTTTGGTAGTACTGGGATACTGGGGACTGAACCCAGGGCCTTGGCACTGAGCTATATCTCCTGTCCGTTTTTTGAGACAGGGCCTCACTAAGTTGCCCACACTGAGCTCAAACTTGTGATCCTCCTTTCTCCTAGAGTGCTAGGGTTACAGGGGTGTGTCACTATGCTCAGCTAAAAACAGTGTTTAGAAAATCTTATTTCCTCACTTTTTGTTGAGCTGTAATAGATACAGACACGACAGTGTGTAAAAAGATGTGAATCAACTTACCAGTAACTCAGGACTGCCTTGAGACATAAAAGAACGAGACTGATTTTTGGGAACAATGACCTTTAATAGTGGAATACCATCACTAATTCCCTACAAAATAAAAGAGGTTTAGTGGCTCTGTTCATGTTTATTAGGTAACAAATTTAAAAATTGTTATTTCTTTCAGCAAGGATGACACAGTAATTTACTACATGATGTATCATTTAATTTTTTTTTTTTTTTTTTGCAGCACCGGGGATTGAACTCACAACCTCACGCCTGCCAGGGCAGGTGCTTAAGCCATTGAGCCAAACTCCCAGCCCTCATTTAATTTAAAAAGTAGCAAAGGAATTATACACAATGCATAGCATCTAAAATGCATCACCTTCTATTTTACTCTTCTGCCACTGAACAGAGCAGCAATCACTTAAAACAGCTAATGATTTATGATCTTTCCTTTACTCTTGCTATGATGACAGAAACATAAAGTAGAAAACACAGATCACATAAGATTACATTTCTCACTGTGCATGGTGGCACATGCCTGCAATTCCAGCACTAGGGAGGCTGCAGCAGGAGGAGCTCTGTGAGTTCAAGGCCTCCTGAGTGCTGGGGTTACAGGCATGTACCATCATGCTCCGCTAAGGTATATTCTGAAAACCACAATATTATCATCAGAAAGTAAATTAGCTCACAGAAAACATCTATTATTTTATTACAATGTGATAGGGAACAATCATTTGAACTCAAATCCTCGATGTGATAATTCATAAGGGACACCTAACATTTAGTAGGTAAATAACATGATTGGGTATGCACCATGTACCAAGTATCGGTGTAAGAACTTTATAGAACTAAATAATGAATTATAAAATTCACAACTCGTGAAATTATAAAATGTTAATGTTTTGCTCTTTGCAGTGTGAGTTTATGAAGGGAATGACTGATATTTGAATAAGACTAAGTATGAATGGTACCTGAAAAACACATTTATTAAGCCCTGGCTTTCTCCACTCCCTCCGTTTTTGTCACCATTTCAACACCTACAGGCGAGGGCCAGTCTTTTCACATGCAGGTACAGAGAAGCACCTCTTACGGTGATGACGGGGCTACTGTAATAACCACTGGGCCCCAAGGGCAGCTGCTGCGCCCTGTGTTCTGCTCCAGACACTGCTCCTGAGGAAAGCTACCTTGGGGCTTGGGGAGTGCAGGAACAGACAACTGTGCCACCGCCCCTGCAGATGGAACTCACCATGAATTATCACACAGAAACAATGTAAAAATCATTACACAGGTGAGAATAACTTTGTTTTTATTATAAATTAGTTTGGCATGCTCATCAGACTAGGAATCAAATAGGGTTTTATGGGTTGCTGCACGTGTACTGCAGACTTCATACAGCAGGCCCCAGACTGCGCTACTTAGAAAGTCCTGCTTGCGAGGTTGTGTGGGCTCACGTCTGAGATTTGGATGGGAAACAGTTCTATGCACTGACATTAAGCTTTCTCTCAATGATAAGGGTGGCTCACTATGCCCATGTGGAGTGCACAAACAATATACTCTATGGTGAACAATGGCTTTTTCTCCAGACTCTGGAATTTTGGTCTGTGTCAGGCCGAAGGGTATATATGTGACCAGCCTCCATAATACCTTTGGGCGCTGAGTCTCTAATGAGCTTCTCCCGCAGATGAAAACATGTTTTCACGTTTCATCCTCAAAGAACTAAGCACATCTGTAAAAGGATAGGAGATGGCTCCTGGGTGCTCGTGCTGGCTTCCTCCTGGCTTCTCCCACACACCTTGTACTTCTGCTAATGCCATCTCTCCACTGCAATAAAGCTCAGCCACGAGTACAAGTGTATGTTGGGTCCTGTGAGTTTTTCGTGAATTCTGGGAATGCTCTTAGGGACCCCAACATATCCTGGAAATGACTGTTTCTGAGAATTTTCTGTATGTGTTCTGAGTGCCAAGCTTAGGTACTTAGGTACTTTTGGAAAATAGCCAACACTGTAAAGTTTGTACTGTTAAACACTTAACTCATTCCATCAACACAAATTTAAGAAAGCAGCAAAAGATAAATTTTGAAGTGCTCTCACAAGCATGTAAAAACATATTCACATTAGAGTATAGTGGGGCTTACTACAACAGTTTTCATTTGAATAAAACATTATAAAGCTGTATTTTTTTTTTTTTTTTTTTTTTTTTTTTTTTTTTTTTTTTTTTTTTTTTTTTTTTTTTTTTTTTTTTTTTGCGGCACCAGGGATCCAACTCACAACCTCGCACCTGCCAGGGCAGGCGCTTAAGGCACTGAGCCAAATTCCTGGCCCTGGTTTTTTTGAGGCAGGGTATAAATCTTATAAAATGTTTTTGCAAATTAACAAAAACCTCTATAACATTTTTCTTCTGTAGGTGGTAAGCTAAGAATGATTTTGTTTTATTGTTTGTTTGTTTGCTTTTTGAGACAGGGTCTTGCTATGCAGCCCAGGCTTGAACTCACAAATCCTCCTGCCTCTACCTCCCAAGTACTGGGATTACAGATGTGCACCACTATGCCTGGCTCCAACTCTCTTGAAGACACTATTAGTCCCCAAATTAACTTAGTTGATAAAGTAAAGGACAGCAACTGATCCTAAGATGAAGAGACAGAGCCAAAGGGTTCAAAAAATATTTTTAGGCAAAGAATCTTAGATCACCCATCTTGAAAGATACTTCAAAGACCATATATGTATCTTCAACTCAAGATCATAATGCATCTCTCCCAGGCACCTAAACTCTGTTTTCGCTTTGAGAATTTATTTCTTCAAACTCAGCCTAATAAATCTGCCTATGCCTCTCAAAAAAAAAAAAAAAAAAAAAAAAAAGTCACATCTTAAGTGGTTATATTTAGTTATGGCAAACCCCCTAGTTTTCTTTTTTCCTCTTTTTTTTTTTTTTTTTTTTTTTTGGGTACTAGGGATCCAATTCACAACCTCACGCTTGCCAAAGGCACCTATGCCACTGAGCTAAATCCCCGGCCCCCCCTGGAGTTTTCAACAATACAAACAGCTCGCTGTGACACACATGTTGTAGGTTTGCTGACAAGTTTATATACGTCCCCACATAGTACCCTTGATTTTTGCCTCATAGCCTGCAAGGGTAGAATATTCACTCTATTCTGATCCTTTGAGAAACACTTTGCCAACCCTGCAGTATTGTATGAGGTTCACGTTATGCACATCTCCAAACTATTCTTATCAATTTTATAATTTTTCTATCTTCTTTTTCTTTTTGCCAAAATATTATATTACATGTCATAGTCAAATTCACAGGTATAAATGCACTTCATAATCACATTCTGAATTATTTAAAGTATTTCAATATGCATATTTAAACATCTGAATTTTTAAAATTTAAATTTGAAGGTACTTCTTTTTGGTTTTGTTGAGGCAGGGTCTTGCTATGCAGCTTGGGTTGGTCTTGAAATTACTATGTAGTCCAGGTTGGCCTCAAACTCACAGTAATCTTCCAGCCTCAGCCTTCCAAGTGCTGGGATTATAGGTGTGCACCACATGCCTGGCTGAAGGTACTCTTATTACAGCATTAACTACTGTTTTACTTGACTAGTCCTTCTGAAACTATCAATTAACACTCTGACTTACTGGACCAGGAAGTTTTTCCTTTTTTTATTTTTATTGCAGCCCTGGGGATTGAACACAGGGCCTCATACATGCAGGCTTGCAAATAATCTACCAATGAGTTATATCCCCAGCACTTGGGCCATATGTTATAGATAAGCAGACATCATAATTAAGAGCAACTAAAGCATCAGTTCTCTACATACATCATTTTAATTGTCACAAAAAAGTATTTTAGATCAAATTATTTGTTCTTCTTTGTTAGGAAGATGTGAAATAGAAGAAAGTGAGCGAAGAGAAGTTTTCACACCACTACCCAGAAATCAACAAAAGACTTTAATAAAAATGTTTTAAAAATTCAGGAACAGATTATTGTGGTATAATATACTTCTTTTGATTACATAATATACTATTTTCCTTCTATTAAAAGAAGAATATGAACTTTAAGGTGCATAGAATTCAGAGAGAAAACCCTTTGCTGTTACGTAACTGGATCTTACCTCTATAAAAAATGACTTGAGTTCAGGAAGGTGTTGAAACAGGTTTAGGGCCGAACTGTCCGCTTTGGTCTGCTTCTGCACCGCCGCCTCTGCTGTTAATCTGGGAGGGTGCGGCTCCTTAGAATAAGGACAAGGAGAAGCCCCATCAGTACAGTAAAGCACCTCTGCGTGCCCCTTCATGCGCTCTGGCTCTGTCTGCAGGCAGCTGCACCCTGGCCTGGTCCACAGCCCCCGCCTCGACTCACCTCAATCCCAACAGTACCCATAATCTTCATTTCTATGTAATGCAGGTCTACAACTTGGAAGTTTTTCTGAACTGATATCTCTAGCAAATATCTGAGTTGCAATTAATTACTCTTTTATTATTTTCCTTGGAAAATTATTTCAGTATTTTATTCAGTACTCATTTCTTTCTATACTGGATTACATGTAGCTGTTCATGGTCTTTCTTCCCCATCTAGGCCATGGATATCTTACAGACAAATGTAAGCCTTGCTCATTTGTGGATATTTTGACGTCTAGAACAGTATCTTAAACATGGTAGATGCTTAATAAATGGTGAAATGAAACGCATTACTTAAAATTCATAATTTGAGTGGATCTTTAGTTTTCGAAATAAGATTGAAATGTAAGTATTTAATAATGAGCCGGGCGTGGTGGCGCATGCCTTTAATCCCAGCACTCGGGAGGCTGAGGTAGGAGGAACATTGTGAGTTCGAGGCCGGCTTGGGCTATGACGCGAGCGCAAGGCCGACCTGAGCTACACAGTGCGACCCTGCCTCAAAAAACTAGGGCCGGGAGTTTGGCTCAGTGGCTTAAGTGTCTGTGTGGCAGGCGTGAGGCTGTGAGTTCGATCCGTGGTGCCGAGAAAAAAAAAAAAATTTAATAATGTAAGTCAGATACTGTTGCACTTTTCAAAAAGTTACTATTCTTCCTTAACTTGGGTATCAGACACACAATCAGTCATATTAATAAGCAAATATGACAAATCAATATTCCAAAGGCAGAACGCAGAACGCAGAACAGAATGCTATCTAAACGTAAGATTCTTTCATCTCTATCACAGCATGTTAGATTACAGGAAAAGATATGACAGTTTCAAGTACTTAAATATTTAGTTCTTAGTATTATTCATTTTATTTTAGTTTACTTTTGGAAGGACTGAGGATAGAACATGGGGCATCAGGAATGCTTGGCAAGTGCTTTCTTGCTGAGCTAGATTCCCAGTCCTGTATATTTTGAGACAGGATCTTGCTAAACTGCCAGGTTGGCCTCAGATTTGAGACCATTCTGCCTCGCCCTCCTTAGGAGCTGGAATTACATGCGTGCATCGACATGTCTGGAATGTTTAACAATTTCAGTCTATATAATTTGATTCTTTTTTTTTTTTTTGTAGGTACTGGGGATTGAACTCACCACCTGGTGCCTGCCAAGCAGATGCTGAAGCCACTGAGCCAAACTCCTGGTCCTATTTTTTTTGAGGCAGGGTCACACTATGTCGTTCAGGCAGGCCTTGCGCTCATGTTGTAGCCCAAGCCGGCCTCAAACTCACAACGCTCCACCTACCTCAACCTCCCAAGTGCTGGGATATAATTTGATTTTTTTTTAATTTTAAAGATAGTAAAATCTAACAAAACATAACAGCACAAAGTCAATCAAAGCAAAGCAGTAGAACTGGTACAGAACTTCTAAGAAAGATACTATGAAAAGAATAGCTATTATAGTATATCTTGTTATTTTCAGAATAGTTGACCTTTCCAACAGGTACAGTAAAATCAGACCAAGACAAAACAAAAACAAAACAAAACAAAACAAAAAAACACATTAAAACCAATAAAAACAGAGTATAAAATAAGGCCAAAAAAAAATTAATCAGAATAAAGCAAAACAATGAGAACACAAGACAGAAGAGAGTCCCCCATCTTTGCTACATTGTGTATTGTCATCTTCCAAAGAGATACTCAGGCTACCAGCCCCACACCTACAAAATGAACAAAACAATACTAGCAT
>RJWM01009579.1:0-67267 GCA_004363535.1 Dasyprocta punctata
ACAAGACAGCAAAGGCTTATCTGTTTTATTTTAACCTTCTAACCTATTATTTCAAAAATAATAATTCAAAGATAATCAGTAAAACAAAAATTAGGTCCCTCCTGGTATCAAAAGAATTTTGCTTTTAAATCAAGGAAAACACATCTAAAAATGAATAAACAAAAAAATAGTAATTATAATGACAAAATTGGGAACTTATCAATTATAACATTTAATGTACATTAACTTACCTTGCCTATTAAAAGCAAAATTTATTATGTATATGAGACATACCTAAAATGTAGTATAATGACTTTTTATACAAAAGGTTCAAATGCATACTCAAAAAGATTAAAAATGTCACAATACAGAATAAATTAGTAATATCTATGAACCAAATAACTACAGTGTATCTGAGAAAAAATAAATTTTAAAAATTAGAAAACAAAAGATACAGATATAACTCCTTCGGTCTTTCTGAAATTCTATTTATTCTCACCAAATTTATTAATGTCATCAGTCTTTTCAAAAGAATGAACTAGTACTATAGATGTTCTCTATGTTTTCCATTTTATTAATCTCTCCTTTTTTAAGTATTCACCTACTTTGTTTGGATTTAATTTGCGGTTCTTTTTCTAACTTCTTGAAAAGAGTGCTCAGATCTCTATATATTTTTAAGGTTTCTATTTCCTATCATAGTCCTTTAAGGCCATGAACTTTCCTCCAATTATGACTTTATTTGCACCTCATCAACTTTGATATATAACATTCTTATATTAATTCTAACCAAAATATTTTCTGAAACTAATTCCCACTGTAATACCTTCTTTTACAATGGGTTATTTAGAAAACATTTTCCAGCTGGGTGAGGAGTTCATACCTATAATCCCAGCATTCAGGAGGCTGAGGCTGGAGGATCACCATGAATTCAAGGACAGCATGGGCTACATAGTGACATCAAGGCCAGACTGAACATAGTGAGACTCTATCACAAAAAAAAAAAAAAAATCCCAGTTACCTTTTAACCCTCAAGCCTGTTTATGCCCCCAAAGAGCTGATAGTCTGGGTGAATGTCCAAGTGTGCTTATAAATATATATTCACAGTTGTTAGGTACACTATCTACATGTCAGGGTAAGTTTACTGATTCTGTCATTCAGATCCTTCATAACTCCTACTCTATCAGTTGCAGAGGTAATATAAAATTTAAAAAAAAAACCTCCTTCTAGGATTGTAATTTTATTTCTTCTCCATACTTTTTAACCTGTAATTACTTAAATTCTTTCTGGGTAACTCAGACACCCTATTGCAGAGAACAGAAAGGTGAATGATCTCTTCCACACTTACAAATCTGGCGGCAACTGTTTCAATTAATTATTAGCCAAAATTTAATATCACCTACCTCAAGAATAAAACCATTTTTATTGATGCCCTTCAAAGTTTAATTGGGTCATATCCATAACCCCACAGAGCAGATTAATTTATTTAACTACTCAAAAGCACATTTTGCAGCTAATTCATACTGCTGGGAACATGGAAAAAGTAACAATGCTCTACCACACATTTCACAGACAAATTACAGTTTTCTGTAAACCTGTGATACTAATTTTTCTAAACTAAAATTACCTTGGTTCTGTTCTCTGGCACAAAAAGATGAATCTCATCCTGCTTTACAATGGCTGTGGCACTGACTTACTGAGCCAAAACGTCACCAGAGTCACTGTCCCATGTGCTATGCACAGCCACTGTTGGTACGAGCACCTGACCCAAAAGCCATAACCGCCCTTTGCTGTAGCTTTGGAGATACCTGTTCTCACAGCCAAACGTATGGAAGAGGTTTGCATGCAAGTAGTCGCAGAACTCAGGTATACAATCAGTCTTGCGTGGCACCCTCCAAATTCTTAGTGAAGTGTTACCTCCCACTTAGGATCTGGCACCACCAACGTACCTTCTGCTTCCCCACCTGCAGCGGCACATTACCGTGCTCTCCCTACTCTGTGATTACACCATCAGCCCCTCGAGGACAGGATTCATCCACACAGCCACGGGACCTGCCAATGCCTAGCACATACACACCCCTCTTCTACTCTTACGCCCCACAACCTGCTCTCACAACAGTCCTAGCGATCCTTTGCAGACAAGGTCAAATGACACCACTGCCTGCTGAAAACCCTGGAGTGGCCTTTCATTTCAGAACACAATCCAAAGTGCCACCACTTTGGATTCCTGCTGCTGCTCCTCACTGCTCCTCCCCAACAATGCTCTTTGCCAAAATATTTGCCCGTTTGGTTGACTCGCTCCTTTACCTTTATTCACCTGTTTAAAGGTCACCTCAGTGAGGCCTTCTCTGAGGACTTTCTCAAAACCAGTCTCCTCACCTGCTTTTGCTTTGGGTGGGTGGGGGCATTGTTCTGTCTGTGGTATCAGAGGTTGAACCCAGGGCCTCTGCATTGAGTTACATCCCCAGGTCTTTTTCTCTTCTTTTCTTATTTTTATTTTATTTTGAGACAGGGTCTCACCGAACTATTAAGTTACTTGACTTTTTAATCCTTTTCCTGCCTCAGCCTCTGAGAGTGCTGGAATTACACATATATGCCACAACCCTGTGTTATTTACATTCTTTACAGCCATTACTACTACACATATTTGCATGTCATCATCTCTTCCTCCACTACAGAATGTGAGCCCCACAAGATAGAAAATTTGTCCTCCAACACAATTTTTGTATTATGGGCTACACAGTAACTACTTCATACTTTGTGGGTTGAACGGCCTCTGCTGCCAGCACTGCATTCTCCTCAGCTGTGTTTTGTGCATTAAAGCCGCCATACACGGCTCAAATGAATGGGCATGTCCGTGTTCCAACACAGTTTTCTTTACAAAATCAAGCAAAAAAAAACAAACAAACAAACAAAAAAACCAAAAAAACAGATTTGGTCCACAGGCTGTGTCTTAGTTACTTTTTGCTTGTTGCCGAGACAAAATACCTGACGCCCAAAGTTAGGGAAGGAAAGGTTTATTCTTACAGTTTCTCGGGAGTTTCAGTCCATTAGTTGGCTCCAAGATAGCGTGGCATGGTGGGCCTGCTGTTCATGGTGGCTACAAGCTGCAAGCCGCAATCCGCACTGGCGAGAGAGACAGGAAGCCGGGAAGCAAGCAAGAGGAAGACCCGCCTTCCCTTATACTGTATCTCAGCTCCACCCCTGGGTGGGTGTAGCAGTCACGTCATTAATCCTGGTGCTAGACAACAAACTGATCACAAGCATCAGACTCAGCCCCATCAAAAGTATGAGGACTTGGGGGTACACAGCATATCCTATACAGGCTGTTTGCCCACTTCTGCTATAGAACAAGCCTGGCACTCAGCACACTGACTTTAAATTAATTTGCCATCCCTCTTTGGTCTCTAAAGGTATCTTTTATTGATGGTGTAAAATACTGGCACTCGAAGTTCATCAAAAGCAGTAACATCAAACTTGCATACATATTTCACCAAAACAACCATTTGAGATCAATGATATTTCTGAGTGGCTGTGTGAAAGATACATGATGCAGTCATTCTTACCATTAGAAAGTACATAAACCATGTTCCTTTGACCCTCTGCAGAACTGTCTTTAATTAAGTGGCATTTTCGCTTAGCTCAAGGACATTACAGTGACTGGCCTTAGAAGAGCCCCCGCTGTACGTACTGCCATAATGCCACTGAGAGCATCACCAACCGTACCTTTCAGTGTAACTAACATCAAACCCCAAGTTCGAAATCAGAGGATACATTAAGGAAGGGATCCAGTATGATCTTCGCGGATGGGGAAAACTACAGCACAAAGCTGAGGATGGCTCCCTTTCTCTATGGGCACCAGGATGCTCAGCCAAGTTCCAGGAGCCTGGGGCACTGACTGGTAGTGCCACAAATACCCACGTCCTCTCTTCTCTGGAGGTTCCTAGCTGAACCACATTTTCCAGCCCAAAGTAGGTTAAGAGAGGCCATGTCTCAGCACAGCCAGTGAGGAGAGAGGCGATGTGTGCTGGCCTATAAAAACCTCCTGCAGGACTCTGCTCTCATTTCCCACCCACCCACTGAACCAAGCAGGTTTCCAGTTCCTAGAGGAGGCTGAGTCACAAGGTAGAAAACGGCTGACAAGAGCAGCCTTGCAGAAGTTCACCCACGAGGAAGCCGACCTCTCCAGGTCACCTGACAGTTACCGAGGCACCCGGCCCTCACATCTCCAACACCAGCATGGACAGGAGTCTTACCAGAGGCAGAGGTCTCTCACTATTCACATGCAACTTTTTATTATTATGAGTATTTCCTATAAGCTAATTCAGATAGTCATTTAATCAAGGTCAAGGAGAGATAAGCCTCCACTGATTATGGTCAATAAAATCTTAAGCATCTCAGAGAATAAACATTTGGATAAAGTACTTGTGTCATTTAAACAGAACACTCTAACTTTTACTTATACATAAGCTAATCTAAGATGTGTCCAAAAAAGAAAGAATGTTCAGTAAATATTAAAATGCAGAACAATATTTTTTGTCTAAATTAAGACTGGCAATCATTAGAAACCACTCTAACATATAAAGCCACAAACTTGTCAACTGTCTGGCAAGAAAAAGTTAACTATAAACATAGCTTAGTGAAACAAAGCTGTCCTAAACCTTTCAGTGTCTGATCCCTATACAATTCTTTCAGGTGATGCCTTAGTTTTGCAGCTTATGTAATTCTTCTGTGGGACAGTATTTCACCCCCGCACTGGGGATTAAGCCCAGGACCTTCACACTGAGCTCTGTCCCCAGCCCTTTTTTTGTTTTTTGGGTTTTTCTTTGTTTGTTTTTTTGGTACTGGGGATCAAACTCACAACCTCACACTTGCCAGGCAGACATGCCCTGTAGGACAGTATTTCAAAAATGAAAGAAGTTTTCAATTAATCTTATGTGAAACAATGGAAAACAGCAGAAAAGCTATGAAATTTTCAATTACAGTTCATTTATAAACTTCATTATCATTGATAAATCTCACAGCCACCATAAATTGAAATGCCAAATTCTGAAAAGGAGCAACATCTTAATAATCATCCTCACTGGGATATCTCAAAGAACAATTCAATCATAGTAAAGCCTTTGGAAACAATGTTGTTTGCACTGTGTAATTAAAATTGGATAACAGGTGATTAGGAAGTAGGGGGCCATTTCTACGTATTTCTGGCTTTTTAAATTTAAAAACATAACAGGATAATTCTAACATGTACAATAATGGAGATAAACACTATGGAAAACCAATAATGGTATGTTTTCAAATTCTAGAGTTGGTTACAAAAGTTTCGCTACTTATGGTAAAAATGGACATGTGCCCTACGTTAGACAATTATAATCTAAAAATTAAGCTCACACATTTGAAGAGATGGAAAAACCAGTATCTTCCTTATTATTCTAAGCTGTGCAGCAGTATACCTCATAATGACGTGAGTGTTCCTGTAACTCGCTCCCTTTCTCTCTTTACCACCTTTCTGGTCAATGTCGTTCCTCAGTGAGTTACAGTTTCTCCCACGTGTCACAGAAAGCAACTTAAGTCCATGAGAATGTGGCCAGGCACTGTTGCAAGATGCCAGGCACGGTGGTGCACTCCTGTAATCCCAGCACTCTAGGAAGTTGAGGTAGAAGGATCACAAGTTTGAGCCACGCCTGGGTAATTTAGCAACTTCTTATATATAACTCAGTTTGAAGGCCCTGGGTTCAACCTCCAGTGCCTCAAAAAAATAAATAAAATAAGAAGTTGCAAAGACTTTCTACTACCATTACACAGGACTACTATATAATAAAATAGGCAAAAGTAAAAAAGACCTTGTTATGTACATATTTTGAGGGACTGAAAAATAAATGTGGTATTAATAAAGCAAAACACATCAGACCAGATTTTGTAAAATACACTTATGATAACGTCCTGATTACCATGTAACAATAAGTCAAAATACATGACACTTCTAGTTAATATAAAAATATTTGTTGAGTACTTACCATGTACAAAAAATGCACCATTTCATGCACTTAGCTGATAAAATATGATCATACAGATTCTAGTTCACAATCACATTCATACTTTCATACTGCAATATAATTTCAGCTGAGCTGTTTGTGTGCATAAAATGTATAACAGCTCTCAATGAAAGCAAGCTACAAGATGAACTAAAATGGAACTGCTGCTGAATGGTAATAAAATCTTCAGCATATACTGGAGCAACTTTTCAACATTCAATATGGCTTTGAATTGCCAGAAAACAGAAGTATTCCAGGTCCAAAGATTGAAAAGCCTGTGGGAAGAGAACAGATGGGAGAAAGCGCTGAGTGTTATCACCTATCACCGAACTAAGGTGAAGACTGCAACAGTCTTTCCACAACTACAATGTAGACTAGGTCATGTGACAAGAAGGACACACACAGGCCCCATACACAGCACGCTGTCTGGTTCCTGCCCACAAAACCTTTGTAAGCTAATGAACAAGACCACCTATCTGGTTTTACCTCACTAGGATACAGGCTAAATGAAAAATCTAATCTGAAAATCCAAACTAATCTGATATCCAAACTCCAAACATTTTGAGCACCAATATGATGCCACAATTCCCCACCAAAGAACTTTGTCTCATGCATAAAATTATTTAAAATATTGTACAAAATTACTTTGAGGCTACATGTATGAGATGTATATGAAATATGAACGAATTTTGTCCTTAAACTTGGTTTCAGCCCCAAGATACCTCATTATGTAGGTGAAAATATTCCAAAAACCAAAACAATTCTGGCCTCAAACATTTTGGATTAAGGATCCAACCTGTATATGCTTTCTGAAGGCACAGTCTTGAGCATATAAAACACTTCTATCACCAGTAATTAGCAGAGTGCCTCACGCACAGATATTCAAACACTGCTGCAACATTCTGACTGAGAATGTCCTCCAGTGTTCCATGATCCCCAGAGAGGTGCTCCTGGGCAGTGCTAAGAGGAGAGGCCAAGCAGAAGGCTCTAGATCCCCAGAAGCACACCCTTGGAGGGCACTATGCTACTCCAATCCTTTCCTCTTTTTCCCTTTTGCATTCCAGTCATGAGACCACCAATTCTGCTCCACCATACATATGCTCCTGCCACAATGTGCTGACCAGCCGTAGGCCCAAAAGCAACAGGGCCAGTAAGTCATGTATCAAAACCCCCAAAACTGTGAGTCAAACCTTTTCTTTCTGTAAACCTTTTCTTTCTGGTCAGGTATTTCTTACGGCAATGGAAAGGTTAACTAACAATGACAAAAAAACATAAAACCCAAAAAAGGAAAACTGTAACAGAAAGTGGTTAAAAGTGTCAAGAAAACACAACAGAAGAAATCTGTTGATCACTCTCCCAGGAGGCTGGAGATCACCTGAACAGCAAGCCCCAGGTAAAATTCCAGAAAGTACAAAGTTAAGAAATGATCCCAGATCTTGAGCTCAGAGCCCTGGCCTAGAACTTGAAAGATGAAAAAACACCCTGGGATGCTGAGATGGCTAAAATTTTAGAAAGAAAAAAGAAAAGAAAGAGTTAACCTCCAAAGAACAGACCCAGAACCAGACAGAGAGAAGGAATGGCAGGGCTTACCCAAAGGTAAGCGTGAATTCTGAGGATGGAAAAGTTCTAATCCAAGGCCATCTACACCAAGACAGAAGGCCAGGCACTGGCCCTGGGGTCAGTGAAGAGCAGGTGCTGGGAAACAGGACAGCAAAGGAGGCCAGCCAACCACAAGGACAGCACCTTCTCGAGGCGTGAACCCAAGGAAAGGCAGGCCAAGCCAGAGGAAGCCACCCTGCAAAGGACCAGTCGGTCCTAAGAAAAGCATGCCTTCAGAAAAAAAGAAAAAAATGTACTTAAAAAACACACATACATATATATATTTGGTAGGTGTGGTGGCGCATGCCTATAATCCCAGCACTTGAGAGGCTGAAGCAGGAGGAGCACTGCAAGTACAAGGCCAGCCCGGGCTACGTAGTGAGTACAAGGCCAGACTGTACTACATAGCAATACCTTGTCCCAAAAAGCCAAAAAACAAAACAAAACAAAAAAAAAACAAAAAAGCAACTATAAAAGTCACTGCTTTAAAAATAAAATCAGCCCATATCAAATGTCCCTCTCCAGTCAATTCCCTTTTTTTCTTCTTCATAATCAAGTTTTAGAAAGAAGAGCTGCCCTGATTGGCTTTCCTCCTTTAGCCCCCTCGCTCTCTGACCCACAGCAATAATCCTCACCACGATCACTAATTATACCCCAGGGCTAACTCCAGTGGAAGCCTTTAAACTACTATGTGTCTGGACTGCTTTCCACATTCTCTCCTTCTTGGTTCTGTCTTAGCACTGGATCATGCTCAAAGCTTTCCATGTAAAATCAAAACACAAACAGGCTCCTCTGGCACCCTCTTCCCTGTAACCCTTCTTCCTCCCCACCAGATTTCTCCAGTGATGCCGTCCTATAGCCCGAAGCTCCCCTTCCCAACTCCTGCTCACTGTCCTCCCCCAGGCACCAGCCTGCAGACCCAGATCCCCATCAGTGTGGTCCCTGCTGCTCCTGTACTGTCACTAAGGCCCTCCCAGCTGCCAAGCACTGCTTCCTGCCTCAGGTTTCCTTGGTCACAAGGACCTCCTCCTTCTCAGTCCCAGTGTGCCTACCTTCCCAACACAGACGGATTTGGGTCCTGGGTGCTCTAGAGTCCCTTGCGTCTCATTCTATCCCACCCCTTTTCCCACTCCACACTTGCTCTTTGAATAACCTCATCTACTCCAGCAGCTCCATTAACAAGGAAGAGGTTCCTAAACTTTCTCCATTCACTGCACTTTGGTCTCAGATCAAAAGAAGTGACTACAGAGTAAAGAAACTATTAACAGGTGAAATAATTATATCCTAACAATTCAGTGCCCATTTGAAAAAAGTACACTTCAACTGAGAAAACAACAGAATTTTCACTGCACTCTTAAGTAATCATAAATATTTACTAATGGTGCATGTGCACCTGTCGAGCACTGTACAATTTCCCAAATCCTGAAATCACACTAGAAACCACCACCCTCTTTCCTGTTCCCCACGGAATTTCACATGGTGCAGTAACTATCAAAAATCGTGCTTTACCAAGCTGAAGTCATCAAAAAGATCAGTATGATCTAATTTAGAAACGAGTATCAGGAGACAGTAGTTTCTAGTATTAGACAGATGTGAATCACTGTGGCTTCCTTGGCAATTTAAAATATGCCCAACTCCTTGTGAATCTGCTGCAGATCTCAGGTGCAGTCTGGGAACTGTGGTGCTAGGACTCTCAAATTTTAGACTCCAGTCCAGACACCTGATACCCAGATCTGTTACACAGCCAAATGAACATGACGTCCCACAGGCACCTGAAACTTACCCTGGCTAAGTGTGGCCCATCATTTTCTCCCCCAAATGCATGCTGTGGACCACATCTGAGCATGGTGCTGTCACACAACCACCAACTAGAACAGGGCACTGCCCTAAAAGTACCCTCCCCCTAGACCTCCACGCCACAGACACACACACACACATACACACACACATACACACACGCACACGCAACCAGAGTCCAAGTCCCAGAGACTCAACCTCCTCAATTCCCCTCCTTCCACTTTCTCATATGCTCCCCAAAGGCCAAGCTGACTATGGTCTTCCTCAGCTCAGAAGTCCTCACCATCGTGTACTGCCCACTGAGGAATCCAAGCCCCACACAACAGGAAAGGTACAGCTCTGGTCTCCCTTCCTGCCCCTTTGCTGCCCACGCTCCCTTTGCACTGCCATGCTAAACTACTGTTTCAGTTGCTCCAACATGCTATCTCCCTCTTCAACTAAGGCTCTGAAACTCCTTCTCAAGTACTTCCTCATCTCTCAGAACAGTCCCGAAGCTCCAGACTGTGGTCCTCCTCTGCACCCCACAGCTAGCCTCTCCTACCACCAGTGATTAGAAAGACCCATGCCTGAACTCAGCAGCAAGCACATCTAGGCCAACAGAGATGTCTATCTTATCACAGTGTCCCCAGCACACGACAAGGTTAAACTCTCTGTGTACTGAAGTATTAAAATAAGTGTATGAATGGACTGGGTCATTTGAGAGGCTCACGAGTCCCTCGCGCATTACTAGCTCTAACACAGCACTTACCGTAATACCACACGGTCTATCTCAGTAGATAATGAACATCTTGAAAGTGCTTGTCTTTTATTTCTGTAACCCCAGAGATTAAAATAGTGCCTCGTACTTCCAAGTCATTCACTAAATGGTTTTTGAATCTAAAAAGACATGGAAAAATCTGGAAGAATACACCCATAATATTAAGTAAGGTCATCCTGAAGAAATATGATTAGAGGGGTCGGGGATTTAGCTCAGCAACACAGCGTGTGTGGCAAGTGCGAGGTCATGCGTTCGATCCCCGGTACCAAAAATAAACAAATAAATAAATAAAATAAAAACAAAAACCAGTTTGTTTGGTTTTTTTTGCGGCACCAGGTATTGAACTCACAACCTCGCGCCTGCCTGATAGGTGCGTAAGCCGCTGAGCCAAACTCCTGGCCCTGGTTTTTTGAGGCAGGGTAGCACTGTGTAGCTCTGGCCAGTCTTGTGCTGGCATTGTAGCCCAAGCTGGGCCTCGAACTCACAACGCTCCTCCTACCTCAGCCTCCCAAGTGCTGGGATTAAAGGCATGCGCCACCACGCCCGGCTAAAAACCAGTTCTTAAAAAAAAAGAAAGAAAAGAAATAGGATTAGAGTAGCAATAATTTAGGGGAAGGGAAACTAATAAGACTCTCCCCCATCTCTGTATTTACATTCAATTTCTTTCATAATGGGCACTGTTCACACATGAATGGCGTAAAATATCCCTGCACTGCCAGCGTAAGATTAAATCCAGGTAAGGACCCAACCTTGAAGAACAATGCATAGACTATAAGCAGCATCTGATTTCAAATCCCCAAAAGTAAAGCCAAAAAAACAAAAAATTGACTTTACAGGACTACTGAAAAAGGACTCGGAAGGGTGATGCCAGATGCGGTGGTACATGACTGTAATCCCAGCGCTAGGGAGACAGAGTCAGGAATACTACTATTTTTGAGTTCAAGCCCAGCCTGATTGGCACAGTGAGATTCTATCTTAAAAAAATTTAAAAAAAAAATTAAGAAAGAGAGAAATACAGAAAAGGTGAGCAATTTAAGGTCCATACACTAACATACAGCCACTCTTAAATGAAAAACATAAGCAGTACCCTTAAATTCTTGAAATATGAAGACCAGCAGTGCTAGTCTGCAAACATGGATAATAACTTTAATACTTAAAACATGTGATCGTTTACAGAAACACATAATTAACCAAAAACATTACTGCCACATGCAAGTTTCTATAGAAATAGTAAAGTATGTCTAAAGATACAGGGTCAGAGGAAGGGGGTTACAATGTTGGCATGATCACTTAGTTAAGTGTGTTCTACCTTTATTTTCTGAATTTTTGAAAGTAGTGTAGTACAAACATTGACAAGTAGATCACAAATTTTAAGCAAATAGACAAAACAATGCTATAAACCAACTTGGTGTCAGCAACGGGCAGTGCAAGAACAATTTTTACATGTAGATACTTCTAGAACAAGCTTCTTTTCACTGTTTTAAATCAACATTAAGTACAGGTCAGGGTGGTAAATACATAAAAGAAATGCAAAGTAACCTGTGAACTTTTAACATCTAAAAAGACAACTTTGGTGAATGCCAGTTCAAATCTTTTAAGTTGAAAAACTGGTACTATGCAGAAGCTATTAGAACTCTAGAGAAGGAGGCAGAGGAGACACACTGAGAACTGCCTTTGGGAAAGGTCAAATCAGCTTTCTCTTGTTAAACCTCGCAAGTAGATAAAAGAACTGGCTGTAAAAATCACTGCATTGTTTCACTGCTAGAAAAAGAAAGTTCAGCAAAGCATACACAAAAAGAAATTGTCAACTTTCAATCGAACTGGTCCTCGAAGCAACAGAAAAATAAGTCAATTATAACACCGTGAGCTCAGTTTTTGACATAAACTCGTAGGTATCTTAACGGTTTTGGACAAAAACTCTACAATGCAAAATATTTCAACGGACTAGCCTTTTTTCGTGTAAAATGCGGATTCCGAACATTAAAAAGTGAAAATGGCATGCCACATTGCGCTTGCAATTTTATAAGCTTCGATGTAAAAACGAGTTTAATTTTCAGCATTTTGAAAACTCAAAAATTAATTGTAGGAAGTAAACCACCGAATCAAAAGCCCCAAGTGAGAAAGGATTCCTAGTCCACCCAAGCAGCCAAAAAAATGACAGACTCCCATTCATCCCTAAACCCGCTGCACAGTTTCTAATTAATTAAGAACTCTGCTCTCCCCGAAGGAACTATCCCTTGCAGAGAGGCCAAACCAAGAAGTCGCCATTGGTCAGCACCAAAGACGGAGAGAGACAGACCTCGCAGGCGCCGCAGCCCGCTCGGGGAGGGTCCGCGCAGGGGAGCTCGCAGCCCTCGCCCCGCGCCCCGCGCCCCGCAGCGCGCCCTGGCAGGATGCCCCGACCTCCCCGCCGCACTCGGGAGCCTCGCGGCCGCCACGCCACACACAGACAGCCGGGGAGGAGGGCCGGGCCCCGTGGGTGGCGGGCACGCGAGGCTGGGCCGGAGGCGGCGACTGCGCGCGGGGCCGAGGGCGGGCGAGACGAGGATGCGGCGGCCCTGGGCGCGCGCGGCCCGGGGCGTGGAGCAGAGGCCCGGGGCGTCCCGCGTCACGCCGGGGCGCACGGGGCAGCGCGGGGCCGGCGGGTCAAGGGCTGCGGAGCCGCCACGGCGGGAAGCCCGGCCGGAGGGCGGACGGGTGGAGGCGCGGCCCGCAGTGGGCCCCGCGCCGGGTGGAGCGCGGGGCGATGCAGCAACTTCACCGGACCGCGGGGCCGCGGGGACCCGGCCCGCGCGCGCCCCTCCCCCGGCAGCCGCCGAGCCCGGAACGGAGCAGGGCAGGGCGGGCAGGAGCGGGGAGCCGGCGGGCCGCAGCCGCACTCACCGGTCCGCGGTCCCGCCGCCGGCGCCGGGGCTGCGCTCGGCGCTCCATGGTCCGGCCGCTCCACGGCTGCCCGACGCCCCCGCCCGCACCACACCGCACGCAGCGGCGCGAGCGACGCCGCCTCCGGCCGGGCCACAGCCGCGGCCACGCCCCCTCCTGGCGCGGGGCCCGGCCAGAGCAGGAGGGGGGCTCAGCGCCGGCTCCGCCAACCAGAGCCCACCCCTAGGGCTCTTTCACCAGGATTGGCGGGCGCCTCGACCAATGGAGAGCCGGCAGGCGCGCGAAGCGTCGGCGCCGGGAGGCGGGGGATTGCGGAGGAGGAGGCTCTCACCCTTCGTCCTCCGCCTCCGCTTGGGAAGGGGTCTGGCCAGGGACCCTGCCCGAGTGGCCGGATCGGTTGGGCCGAGTTCATCCTTGTAGCCTCTCCGGTTGCCAGGCACCCCCTACAGTCGCTCTGAGTTTTCACCTGTACTCTCATCTTACCTGGGTTTTGAGGGCTCCTAGGATCAGAGTTCTGTGTACCTGGGTTTTGAGGATTCCGTCACCCCTGAGAGGACTGTGGCCCTGTCATCAGTTGGTTTTACGTCCTGCACAAATCTGCCTCCAGACCCTTCTCATCTTCTCCTTCTGCAGACCCTTCTTCCCTTTTGTGCTCATCCTGTCTCCAATTTCTGTCATCCCACGTGGGAGCAAGCCAGAATCCCCATGAAACCTCCCTATTCCTGAGCCTCCCAACCTAAGCCCTGTAATAGCGGACATAGCCAGGTGGTGCCAGACGACTGAAGCGAAAATTGACAAGAAATGGAAGAGAAGAAAGAAAAGCCAAGTATGTACTCCCAGGTCCTAAAGAAAATGAGTTTAAAACGCGGAACACAAATATGCCTTATTTGCATGCCTTAAAAAAATTCCAAATAAGATTACAAAAGGGAAAAGCATTTAGGGAAAAAATTCAAATCCCAATAAAGAGCCCAAGGAAAACTAATTCGGGTTTCTTGATCTTGTCTTTACAGACACCTGCTAACAATTCACAACCTTTCCAGCTATCAATAGCAATTAAAAGCTGGGGGAAATGCACAGCAGTTGATAATGATTTCAGCAAAGTTTGCAGGACCAAAAAGACGATACAAAAAAATCATGTACCCATCTTCCTAAAATGTCTAATTCATTAATCTACATTACTTTCAAGGGAAGGATTGTTATAGCTCTCTTTTAAAGTGATATATACTGTTTCTATATCGTGCCTACCTGACACATACTGGCAATTACTGAGGTAAACAAGACTGTCGTGAATAATTACAATGTCCCAGTATTTGAAATATTGATACTAGAGTGATAAGTTTTTGCTGACTCCAAAGCTAAATTGACATTTAAATTAAATGACTTTCCTTCTTTTCATTTTCACTTACCCAGAGGAATAGCTGCCATGTCTATATTTAGGTCATTGATTTGGAGCTCAAAAATATGAAGGTAAAAGATACCCACGGTGTGTTCAGAGTTGCCAATCACGTTTCCCGGGCTCTTCCTCTCTTCAGTAACCTTTGCCTTGCATGAGTCGCTGCTAGACTTAGTTTGCAACAGTCTCAAATTAGCCCTTGCTCAAACATTTCTGAATTGTTCAAGTTTGTTTCATCCTCCTAATTAGAACAGCAGTCCCGTGAGGGTAAGATTCTCATTTTATACTCCTCTTTCCTCCATGCATAATGCCTAGCACAGTGCTGCACTTGTAGTAAACATACCTCAACTCTTAGCATTGTGTCCATGCTATAACAAAATTATTTCAAATACCCTGCATCTGTGAACTGGTTTCAGTACAAATTGCTCTGAGTAGTCTTGTCAGGACCCTTGTGCCCACCACTGATAGGTGTCTTGTCCTTACTAAGTGTTTGAAAAATGTTGCTGCATCGGGGAGTGAATTGGTTACCTGTCACAGAAACTTGGCTAATGTGATTCCCAGTCAGGGCACATCTCAGCACCAAAAGAGAAGTCTGGAATGCCAAGGGTTCTGCAGCATCTCCACGGTGTCGCTCATCTTAGGCTCCTTTTAGCCTTTGGCTATAACGTCTCTGCCATGTGACTTTGGCCTTCATTCTCAAGAACTAACTGCTCCTTTTCTTGACTTTGCATCACATGAAAAATGATATGGGAGGACAAAGGTGCATGCCAATTAAAACTGTCTCTTTTTTGCCAGTTTTCCGTGAAGACCCCATTAACACTTTATATTTTGCTTCTGATTTGTCAAACTTATGTCCCATACTTGCATCTATCTGCAAAGGGGTCAGAAGTACTAAGTATTCTAAACTGGAAAAATGTCAGGGTTGTTAGCAGGAGAGAAGAGGAATGCGGATACTT
Source organism: Dasyprocta punctata (assembly GCA_004363535.1). NCBI lineage: Eukaryota > Metazoa > Chordata > Mammalia > Rodentia > Dasyproctidae > Dasyprocta > Dasyprocta punctata. The sequence goes on from RJWM01009579.1 coordinate 15,397, forward strand.
GGTGTCGTAGCAGCAGTACCTGCCATTGCTGCTGGAAAAATGAATTCATCATTCAGCACTCATTCTCATTATTCATGAAAAGACCCACTTGCTTTAAAAAAAGGGCTACTGAAATCTCAGTAAGCAAACGAGCCACCCAATTTTAAAATAAGCAGAAGATCTGAATAGATGCTTCATCAAAGTAGAGATGGCAATATGCAGATGGCAAGAAAGCATATGCTCCCCACAGCATATGCCATTAGGAAATGAAAGTAAAACAATAGCACAACATTTAAAACAACTGAAACACAAAAAATAATAACACCAAATGCCAGCGAGCACGCTGAGCGGCAGGAATACTCACTGCTGCTTGCAGTGCAAAATGGAACGACCCCCTTGGAAGGTAGCGTGGCGGTTTGGTGCACAGTTCAGCCCAGTTTTACAATGGGATCCAGCAACTCACAGTTCTGACACAGAATTAACCCAGTTGAGTTGAATGCTGTGTCCACAAAAAACTTATACTTGGATGTTTATTCATAATCCCCAAACACTGGATGAAACTAAGATTCCCTTTACCTGATGAACAGATAAACAAATTGCGGCACATACTTCACTCACAATGGAATATTTTTCAGCAATAAAAAAAGTAGTGAGCACAATCCCTAGAAATACATGAAAGAATCTTAAATTCTTATAGCTAAATAAGAAAAGCCAGTTTGAAAAGGCTACATATTTTGTGATTCCAAATATTTGACGTACTAGAAATGGCAAAAATATGAAGACAATAAAATGGTCAGTTCTTGCCAGGGTTCAGGTGGAGAGAAGGAGGGAGTGAGGAACAGATGGAACCCAGGACATTTTTAGGGTAGTACGACCACTCCGTGGGGTGCTACAAAGGTGACCACGCATCATTTGTCAAAACCCACTAAAAGACTGAACAAAAAATGAACTGCAATATAAACTGTGGATTTTAATTAATCAAAACCCATCGATATTGGTTCATTAATTGTAAAAACTTGCTACACCAAATCCAAGATTTTGTAATAGAAGGAACTAAAGGAAGACGGTGAGTGCATGGAATTGTAAGTACCATCTGATAAATTATTTTGTAAGTCTAAAACTACTAAGAAATAGAATGAACTAATAATTTTTGTAAAACCAAGCCAATAAGAGCTATAGTTTACATAATATGTAAATTTTCTCTCTCTTTCTTTCTCTCCCTCTCTCTCTTATTTTTTTTTTTTTCCGGCATTGAGGATTGCAACCCAGGGCACTCACACTGAGCTACATTGCCAACTTTCTTTTTAAATTTTATTTTGAAACAGTGTCACTAAGTTGCCCAGACTAGGCTTGACCTTGCCATCCTTCTATGTCAGCCACCAGAGTGCTGGGATTACAGGTGTGCACCACCATGCCTGGGTCTTTTAGTTTTTTTAAAAATCATCCTTGTTTTATTGATGGACTTATACTGCAGTCACAGATACCATCCTCCTCTAACTACTGGTGAATCTTTTTAGAAGTTATTCATCACATGTACTTTTTAAGAGTGTTTTTATAAATGCTTTTGCATTGAAAAATTGTGAATATACATAAAAGTTGGATGAATGGTGTTATGAATAGCCATATACCTTTTATCCAGTTTCATTATTGTTCATGTACTACCATATCAGTTTCATATATTTCTTTGTCCCTCCTTTATTCCCTCTCTGTACATGATTTTTTAAATGAAACCACTTGAAAGCAGTTTGAGCCGGGCATGGTGGCGCATGCCTTTAATCCCAGCACTGGAGAGGCTGAGGTAGGTGGAGCATTGTGAGTTTGAGGCCGGCTTGGGCTACAACACAAGCGCAAGGCCGGCCTGAGCTACATAGTGTGACCCTGCCTCAAAAAACTAGGACTGGGAGTTTGGCTCAGTGGCTTAAGCACCTGTCTGGCAGGTGTGAGGCTATGAGTTTGATCCCTGGTGCCACAAAAAAAAAAAAGAAAGCAGTTTGAAGACACCAAGATACTTTACCCTAAATGTGTTAGTCACTATGACACAATATATGACATAACCAACTTAAAAGGAGAAAAGATTTATTTTTGGCTCACAGTTTCAGAGGTTTTAGCTCCTAGTCAGTTTGGTGCCGTTGCATCAGACCTTTTGTAAAGCACAACATCATAGAAGAGAGAAGGGTAGGAGAGGGAGAAGGAGAGGGAGAGGGGGCAGGAGGGAAGGGGAAGGGTGGAGAGGGAAAGAGAGACAGAGAGAGACAGAGAGAGGCAGAGAGAGGGAGAGAGAGCGAGACAGAGAGACAGAGAGAGAGAGCGATGCAGAAAGGCACTGTGTTCCCAGTATCCTCTTCAAGGCCATGGGCCCAATGACCTAACTTCCTCCCTCTGGGCCTCACCTCCTAAATGTTCTACCACCTCCCAGCAGTGCTCAATATGGGGCAACATGATCCTTTCACGGACACTGCATATCTAAAACATAACACCAAATACTTAAGCATGTATCTCCAGGGGTAGAAAGCTGTTGATTGTTTAGTATCTAAGAAAAGATATAAAGAATCTATAAAATGAGATAGTGGAGACTGCTCCACCACTGAAGTCCTCAATACATTTCCCTCCTCTTTTATTCCTTTAAATACATGACCAAACTGATATAAAACACTCTTATCCCTACGAGCTGGTATCATGCCAAAGTAGTAAAATTAAACTTGGGACAGGACAGAGGAGAACTGGGCGTCACCTATAGAGAGAATTCTGGTGGTGCAGGCAACCATGAGTATCATAAAATCATGCGTTTGCAGCATGCGGTAAACACAGCCCTGGGCCCAGAAGTGAGTGGGATGCAGCTGTTAAACATCATTATGATAACTGAACAGCTCCCAGCATAATCCTAACATGATCTTCAAAATCACATTTCTAAAACCTCTTACAATATGCCATCTTTATTCTTTGCCTGGTCAAAATCTTGAATCAATTTCCAAAATTAAGTGCAGGCAGCTCTGGTGTCATCTTAACTTGGGATCTGATAGTGATGACATGGTAACTTTTTCGAGACACTTTATAAATTAGAATTTGCTCAGTGATTTGCTGAAGCTCTCTTTTGTCATTACTAAGTCATTAGTGGAAAAACAATTGTCACTCTTTTTCCTTAATAACATGTCATCTTACATAAAAATTACAAACTGTTTTGCATTAGGAACTGAGCACAGTCACACTTTGGGAAAGCTGAAGAACAAAGAGTGGTTGCTAATTAAAAGAATATAATTAGAATATGTAAGAAATCAAATCATAAAAGCATACTAATTGTCATCATTTTTGACACGCTCATTTGTACTTGTTATCAGAATGAAGTGACATAATGACTACAAATACCTTAGTTCTCAGGAATTAATTTAGTGCCACACATAAATCTTTATAAATACACTTCACTTACTCTAGTTTTCTTTTAAAGGATAGTATCTATTTTTATCTTGACATTAAAGTAATATAAATATAGCCATATACATACCCGCATCTCACAAGAATGAAATCTTCCCTCAAAACATGAGGAGTTATATCTTAGATTTAAGTTTTAACTAAATTATCTCATGAAAGTGGGGCAGTATATTGACATTAACCCAATTCTGAGGTGATACAAATTACAGGGGAAGTGATAATAACAAACATTTATTGAGAATTCTCTATGCACAGAAGAGTGCATTTGTCATATTTGAACTTCATAACATCTTTTTAATATTTGTTCTCATGCCCATTTGGCAGATAAAGCACAGAAAGTTGTGTTATTTTCACCAAGCATGCCTAGGGAAAAGTCACAAGTATTTTCCTGGTCAAGCTGTTTTTCTGATGTAGTTCTCACTAAATGAGACCGTATAGCAAAGTGACACGTTATTCTGACAAACACATGGCTGACGCCCCCCTCAAATCCATCCCCAGCCCTCCTGTACCATTGCCACTAACCAAACAGAGGTCACCACTCTGTGCCATGACAGTATTTTTAACACATTTCTGTTGTTTTCATTCTCCTTCAAGGCATGATTTTTAAAACATAGATGTAGTTGCATCTTTCCCCTGTTCAGAAACCTTCAGAGGGGGCTCCACCACGTACAAGACAAATCAAGTAAAGTCCTTAATAACAACCCAGCCCCAACCCTAGAGCAGTCTGCACCCCAGCCACCTCTACACGCCCTGAGCACTTTCTGTGTGAACAGCCCTTCTGCCGTTATTCACCCGAGAAGGTCAGCTCTGCCAGCAGCTCAAGTGCTGCCGTTCCCTGCAGCCTTCCTGGGCAGCTGTCCATCTCCACCTCTGTGACTCCTCCTGTGCGCCTTCCCACAGCTTTGGTAACATTGATGCTTCTTTGCCCTATCAGACTGGGTACTCCTTGAGGGAAGAAATGTATTTATCTTGAATCTGAACCCTCTCACATAGACGAGGCATCCGTGTAGTTCATATTTATTGAATGAATTTTCATAATACCTAGGAATAACTAATGTTGAACCAATCCAAATAACAAAGTCAGAAGACCCCAAGACCTCAGATGGTAAGTGCACTGAGAACAGGCTTCACTCCCCTTGGAAGGCCATGCATGATGTTAATGACGATTGTGTCAGGAACAGTGAAGGTGTCCCGGGTGGCTGTTGGCTCCATGCATGCTGATCTGCTGCTGCTGCTGTTGTTAACAAAATGTCTCCCTATGTTGCCAGGTTGTCCTACAGCTTCTGGGCTTAAGTGAGTCTCATGCCTCAACCTCCCTGGTAGGGACTACAGGTATGTGTCACTGTGCCCAGCTTCTCAGAAGCTTCTCTTGACTCTCCTCTAACATTCATGCAGTACTGATCTTCCCCAGGGTAGTGAAGTTGCCTGGCTCCTGAGTGTGGCACAGCCAGATAGACACAGGCCATTATTAGATGCTGCTTGTTTTCTACTTCCTCTGGCCTCCAGACCTTGAGAGACAGGGGGTTGGATACAAAGAATGTGAGCTTTTGCATTTAACCAACCAGGATTATATTCGAAATCCGTAGTTCACTTGGGAAAGTAGCTTAATGCCTGCAAGTCCCCATTTCTTCATACAAACTGAACATAAAAGTAGCTTTACAATGACCAAGAAGCATTATTTCTCTTCCTTACCATGCCCTTTCCATTCCCATGTGCCTTTTGAATTATAAGATCCATTCCTTTAATTATGTCTCTAGTTGGGATCTTAAATGTCCCCCAGAGGTCCATATGTTAAAGGTCCCCAGAGGGTGGTCCTATTGGGAGATGGCGGAATCTTTAGGAGAAAGAGCCAAGTGGGAGATCTTTATGTCATGGAGTCCTTGCCCCCTTCTAGTTCTCTTTGGCTTCCTGGCTATAAGGTGAGTAGTTTTCTCCACCACTTGCTCCCACTATGATATGCTGCCTCTCCACAGGCCCAAAGCAACATGGCCAACCCATCATAGACTAAAACCTCCAAAACTATGGGTCAAAATAAAAACAAGCTTTTGCATGTGCTCTCTCTCTCTCTCTCTCTCTCTCTCTCTCTCTCTCTCATTATGGGGAATTGAACCCAGGACCTCACACTTTCCAGGCAGACGCTGTGTCACCGAGCTATATCCCCGACCAAACATTTTTCTCTTTATAAGCAGATCATCTTGGGTATTTGTAATATGATGGAAACCTGACTAACAAAACCACTTGAAGGAAATGTGTTCCAGGTCAATATTTCACGAACAGCACAAAGGAGTTACCTGGAAATGACAGAAGCAAAACTTACGAGGCAACGAAAGCTCACTGTATGTACTTGAAGAAGCAATAATTAGAGTACAGGATAAGACTTTGTTTTCCAATAAGGAATTATTTTTTAAAAATAGATGAGGGCAGTAACCCTATACTGGCCATATAGAGACCCTCATCCAAATTATTCATCTTCATCTGGGACTTAGGATGCTTTTTGATCCACAGGTACCTTATTTTCGTATCATTGCAGAATTCAAGAGTTATAGCTCCAGATTTGGTTATTAAACTATAGAGTCTTCATTTCATTGCTTGGGTTATTACTATTCCTAATTTGCTCCTGAAAGAAATGTACAATGCTCTCTTGCAATGCATACTCTGCAAAATTACATGCTGTAGTCACTTAGGATTGCCTCTTATCTCTATGCTGTGGTAACATAGAGTTATATAAGCCACCTGGGCTTTTGGCAGGAAAGAAGTTACTCCCAGACTGATGCTACATGAACAACTCGCCTCATTATCAGATTTCACTTGACCATCAGGCCTAAGGGTTTTGCTAGTTAATCATTGCAAGCCCATATATATGTGAATTATTAGGCAATGACTTTTCCTATAAAAGTAAAGATCTAAACAGATTTGGTGGAGGGAGTTAAACGTTGTTTTTCCTTAGAAAAGAACTTGAAGAAAAGATGTTGACATATGAATCACCTAAGACATAAAGAAACTGAATGATTTGCCTGGGATCACAGAAGATTTTTATTTTAACAAACCTCAGAAGATTTCCTGACCACCTTAGTTCCCAGTCTGAGTCATTCTCGGTGGAAAGGACTGCTTTATTCAACTTTACAATCCCCATGTCAGGTTTACTAGCCCTCCTGATCCTCAGGGATAACCACGGTTTCTCAATAACTACAAAGTAGAAATTATATCTCAAGCATTTATAGGAGAGACAAAGTATGCTGAGCAAAGGACAGTGTTTCTTTCTGTCATTAAGGCAGGAGGTCCCTCACACCTTGGAAGGGGAAACTTCAGCATACATTCAAATGCAATAATTGTATGTCAAGAAAAAATATGGTGGGTTCCAGGAGCAATGTGGATTATAAATTAAATTCCACTAGAGTTTCATGGAGAGAGACAATATATCTATCCCTGAGGAAGGATGCAAGAAGTAACAATAAGTACAACCATAAAGAGGTTAGGTGTCACTTTGACAAGAAGAGATGGCTAGAAAAGGGCATTCCAGGCCACGACATGGATGGCACTGTCGTGGAGATATTGGAGAGCTTTGAAAATGTCAGACAAGCTTGTAAAGAAGATGAAAGAAGGGGTTAGGCCTTAACTATGTAGAGTCATTAACATCTTGCTAGGAAACTCTAACATAGTGGCATAGAAAATAGGAGGCTGTGAAGATAATTTGGCCATTCAGCAAAGTATACAAAGTCATTTGACAAGGAGAAAAGAGTGAAAACAAGTGTATGTGAAGGTTGATTAAAATGAATATATTATTCCAAAGTTTCCAAGTTTCTGAGGAGGCGGAGTGGGAAGTTATTACAGACAGATTAGACTGAAGAAAAGGTAAGTTTGAAAAGAATCTGGAGTCCACATAATTTACTGGATCTGTATAAATGAAAACATAGCAATTCCACAGTAAAACACATAGCTGTGTACAAGTTTACTCATCAGAATATGAAAACCTGAACTGTATCTTTCTGCAAAACTTTATATAAAATCAGTCCCTATTAAGCCAAATGATTGACCCTGATAGGTATGAATAGAATGAAACCTTGCTCTTCAGGAGAAACCATGAAGTTTTAGGTAATGTCATTCATTGATATCAATGCCTGAGTGAATGGCTAGATCAAAACCTATACAAGACAGATGATGAATTCACCCACACAAAAGCCTGTGTCTCTGGAAGTGCTATGCCTGAATTCTAATTTATGTTTGTATTTGATTTCAGAGTGAGCGAGCATTTCAGGAGCATTTTCTTTGCTTTTAATGGAAATGTTCAAAAATTAAAAAGTCCCAGTTGCCGAGGAACTCCCACGTTAGAAGAGAAGATCAAGAGAAACAAACAGGCAACTACAGTTTGGATACACACTGTTCTAGAAAGTTCTGTGTGAGTGGGGAGAGGCATCATCAGTCTCTCAAGGAGAAAATTCAAAACCATACTTCAAGAATGAATAGGAATCAGGACCGGCAAAGTGCCAACTCTAGACAGGGTTGATTCACAGTGCAAAGACATGAAGGAAGTATAGTGAGTTCAGGTAGGTCTCACTATTTGTTCTGGAGAGAGAGACAGAGAGAGAGAGAGAGAGAGAGAGAGAGAGAGAGAGACAGAGAGAGAGAAAAGGGTAAGAGAAAGGCGTGGAAAGAGTTAATACAGAAGTGGGACCAAGAGGGTAAACTGAGGCAGATCATATTTATCTAGTCAGTAAATGTATTATATCTGATATCATTATGAAATTTAATGTGTCTCATGAAATATATTCAATAAAACAGGACTAAAATTTTGAGAAAATGAAAGAAAATGGACCATCAGAGAGATAATGTTAAAATCACTAACTGGAAATAAAGGTAGATCACCTGTTTCATTTTGAGATTCCTAGATGCTAACCCAGGGAAGAGAATATGACTCATACATAAAAAGAATTCAGGAGCTGGGTATGGTGGCCCATGCCTGTAATCCCAGTACACAGGAGGCTGAGTCTGGAGAATTGCTGCAAGTTCAAGGTCAGCCTATGATACATAGTCTGTTCAAGGCCAGTCTGAACTACATAGCAATACCCTGTCTAAAAAAAAATCCAGATACCCAAAAGAAACAGGGGCCCTCAGGATGTAGAAGGTTCTCCCTCAGGTTCTTGGATAAGTACATTTTCAGACACTCGAGCCAGAGTAAGTGACAATTTAGGGAGAACTGTCATTGAAAATCACAAGCTTGGGCCAGGTGTGGCAGTGCATACTTATAGTTCCAGTTGCTTGGCAGGCTGATGCAGGAAGATGGCAAATTTGAGACCATCCTGGGCAACAGCAACAACAAAATCATCATCAGCTTGATTGAGAACACAAGAATGGTGGCAGGGAAAGCCAAGGAACTTCCAGCTCCTCTGCACTGTGGGCTCTTTCCTGCCCTGTGGAAGTTAATCAAGGTTGCATACGAGAATCAGCAGGCCACATCCAGCCAGCAGGTTTTGTCTGGTGGGCACAGTGTTTTGGTGATTGTCACTTGTTCTTGTTTTTACTTTTCCTCCCATTATGATTAAAAGTAGGCATTTGCAAAACATGCTGAAAAGACAGAACAGCACAGAGAACAAATTTTAATCCCTCTTAGAAATGCTCTCTATTAATACCTGCTTTCTATCCCAGATATTTACTTCAATTACTTTTTCCATTGAAATCTTCTCAGCAGGACAAGTTACCTCCACATACCGTGTGCTGCCCCTTTCTCCTACTGCTTATATCTGCCCATCTCACATGTTGTTACTTCCTCCTCTTTCTCTGTGAACCTCAAAATAAAACCCGGGCCTAAACTATCTATGAACTCTAAAATTAAACTACCAAGGAAATAAAATATAGCAAGAAAATAGTAAAAGAGAGGGCAGTCTGTCAACAAGAGGATAACTCTAACAAGTTATGATTCATGGCACATTAAGTGTCAATTAAATACTTTAAGTACAGGGAATTTTTAAATCACATCAAGGTTGAAAGTTAAAAATGTTCAGAAGCCACGCAAGCTGCGAGGGCTCCAGGGAGGGAAAAACCAGCACCACCCGTGAATCGGTCATGCTGGGACTGGGAGATGTCACCAAGAAATCAACTAGCCAGCCTTTCTGGTAAGCCACGCAAGGTTCCAGGGAGGGAAAAGTCAGATAGCACCTTCCCATGAGCTACCGGCACTGAGAATCAAATAATGTGTTCTCCCCCCCACCCCACCCCCATAAGCAACCCAGGGGTTCAGAGGACTGGCTGAGTTGATAGCAACTAAGGTACGTAGAGCAACTAAGTGCTTGTATTATTTGGTTGATTTTTCAGGCCTGGGACTGGAGGTCTGAACATCTCTTGGGAGGATGATAGTATGCAATATAGTAAATACGGGAGATTTCCTACTATTTTGTCTTTGAAGTCCAATATTGTTCTCACCGTTTTGCTTTGTTCTGATTAATTGTTTGGCTTTATTCCATATTCTGTTTTGATTGGTTTCATTCTGTTTTGTTTTGGGTTTGATTTTGCTATACCTGATTGTATTGGGTGACACTATGTACCCCCAAGTCCTCATATACTTTTGATGGGGCTGAGTTTGGCTCTTGCTTGTGATGGGTTTGTTGTCTAGAACAGGGATTGCTGCACCCACCCAGGGGCAGAGCTGAGATACAGTGTAAGGGAGGCGGGTCTTCCTTTTTTTTCTTCCACCCTCCACCCTCTCTCTCTCTCTCTAGTTCACCTGCTCTTTGGCAGCCACCATGAACGGCAGCCCCACCACGCCACGCTGCCTTGGAGCCAACTAAGTATGGACTGAAACTCCTGAGAAACTGTAAGAAATAAACCTTTCCTTCCCTAATTTTGGGCATCAATGAGTAAAAAGTAACCAAGACACTGATGGAATGGGCAACTATTGTGAAGATAACAAGATATACTATGGTAGCTATTGTTTTCCTAGTATCCTACTTTCAAGTTCTGTACCAATTTTGTTGCATTGTTTTGATTGGCTTTGTTCTGTTTTGTTTTGTTGGATTTTACTATCTTTAAAATAAAAAAAATTTTTAAAAAGAAAGTTAAAAAAGTTCAAATAATAAAATAGGAGCTGGAATAAATATGACTTAGGCTAAAAGAGATAAAAAATAGAAAAGCTCACAAAATTGGGACAAAAATAGAAAAGATAAAGAATGAAGAACAAGGATAGAAAAGTTAAAATTGTTGCAATTAAAATTAAAAATGTAAAGCTAGGTAGCATCATAGAGACTGATAAGTCAAAAGCAAAACCAAAATGGAAAGCAGTTGGAATTATAAGCAAAAACATTTTTAAAGAAAATAAAGCTAGGCATTTTGAAAATTAGAGGAGAATTAAAAACATAAAAATGGACAATTTGCTCTACAGTAATAACAAAGACAGAAATAAACCTTTGGAGAAAACTCCAACCTCTCTGTTTAAATAGAAGAGGATGGCCAGGCATGGTGGTACGAGTCTGTAATCCTAGCACTCAGGAGACTGAGGCAGGAGGATCACTGTGAGTTCAAGGCCAGCCTGCACTACAAAGTGAGTTCAAGTCCAACCTGAACTGCATAGCAAAAGCCTGTCTCAAAAAGACCAAAATAAATAAGTAGATAAATAGAAGAGGATGAAAGGACATCAGCAGAACAGGAAGAGCAGTAAGATCTAAACAAAGTCAGGTTGCCTCTGGCTTCTCTTACTGCCCATCCCTTCTCGCACCAGAGCACAGGTGAGCCATACAGGGCAGTGTGACTTTCCAGGTGTCACTGTGCAAGTGCCATTGAGTCCCACATGGTGTCTCCTGTCCCTGTCAAGAGGGACTCTTTTCAGATGGTGCCTGAGTTCAAGGGTACATTTTGTCCTTAATCCAAACATCTAGAGGCCTCTATTCAACCTGAGAAGATTCCCTTCAGCTATTTACACTTGTGAGCAGAAGACGAGCTGCTTAGCACAGACTGGGAGGAATCTGTGCATTAAAAGGCTGCTCTTTCTACATGGAACCAGTGGAAATGACAGGCAGAAAGTGTGTAGCTCAGCTGGATGTCCACAGAAAAGTGGGAACCTCGTGTTCCAGAGCCTGGTCTTCAGGTCACCTTGACAGGTGTATGATATAATGTCTAAGTGTCACTTCACTTGATGTGTGTCATCCTGCAGTCCCTATGGTAGCAAACCTTACCGAACAAGCTGGGAATACTTGTTTACTGAGAACAACATGACACAGATTAAATGCTACTCTCGGTCTTTGATTCTTCTATAGATGGTGAAAAAACAACTTGTGTTATGACATTACTTACACATATTAAAACTAATTAGATCTTAACTTCATATCTATTATTAGTAGTCACATTTTTGGACTTCTGATGAGATTTGAGATTCACTTAACTCTCTTGATACTACTAGAAAACATCCTCGTAGGCCCCATTGTCTGTGATAAGCAATTACAGACTCTTTTTGTGCCCGAGAGAGGTATAGTGCGGAAGAAGAAGGGCACTGTGAGATTTTCCCCCTAATTCTTGGTACAAAGGTTTAGATCTTACTTAGGTAGTGAGACAAGGGGTTCTTGAAAGAACCCAAGTAGGGTGAAGAGTGAGTGAGATTGTGACTATTTATGGTGACCAGTTCAAAAAGAAAATCAAGAGCTAAAATTCCCCTTGTATTTTTCTACCCATCCTTACTATTACTTGCCCCACTCCCTCACCCTTTTGACAGTTAAATTACCTGGTAAAATAGTTCTCAGATGTCCCTGTAAGGCATTCATGAGCAGTTCCGGATTGGGATCCCTAAGAATTCTTGCACCTCTCAAACCACGTTACTGGAAGAGAGCTTCACACACATGAGACTTACAGTCCTCCATCCATCACCATCTACCCCTCCCCGGGTCTAGAATCATTGCTTTGCAACTATTTTTGAGGAGCCACCTATATGTCAATAACAGTTGCTGGAATCTTAGAAATCAATTCTTGTAGGTTTAAATATAGCTACAGCTAATGACTTATCGATCATTGCCACGAAGTCCTACTAAAAGCAGTTTCACACTCAGTCGCCAGTGGAAGCCAGAAGAGGCTGAGCTGAGCCAGACTGGGGAAATCATCAATGCTCCAAAATCTTTCTGATATTCTGTTTTGTTTTGTCTTGTTTTGATATTCTTTGTTTTGTTTTTAAGATCAACTTGAGGTGAGTGCCCTAAGACAAATAATTACAGACATTTGGAAGTGATTCTGGAATGTTATGTTTCTTTAGCATTGTCCCCTCTTCCCACTATTTATTTACATACCTCCTTCCTCTCTTGTTTTTCTTAAAATTGGGTCTTTAGATCTGAAATTTAATAAAACGTTGACCTATTGCCCCCCCCCCGCTCCACAGCCCTATGGCCATAGTAATAGTGATATTTCTCTTCAAATAATTAAAAAGAATTGTTTCTCTTTTAAAATTACTCCTATTGAATTTTAGAAAGTATAATAAATGCTAAAAGAATTAATAAATGATACATTTTCACTCCCAAAAACTTCACTTGTTTTGACCTACATTGCTTTCCACTTTCAAATTTTTATTTCCAAACTCAGCAAGCATCTGCCCGTCCATTTATGATTCACTCCCTTTTTACATGTGCAGAAGAAGCCCAAGAGTCAAACAGAAAAGCAGGAATGCTTGCAGATAAACAAAGATCTAGGGATCGACATCACTGAAGACACATTCCCATAACCCCCACATCGACCTCCACATCAGCCAAATATCCCTTGGCCCTGAAATGTCTTAAAGAAGTAGGATTGGGCAGAGGGCAGAGGTAGTGTGTGCCTGGGACATGTTTAATTCCAAATCATTCTCTCTCTCTCTCCAGCCTTTCACCACAGGACGCCAACAGGGAATAGTGTCCCAAAGCCCTACACTATCTGCCATTATACTTTAATTCTCTTCACCAAGTTCATATATTCCAGCCCCAGCTCATGTTCCATTTGCTTCATTAACACTGTTATCTCTTTATATGCCAACGCTATTTCTGCACACTCCTTTCACTGCCTTTCAAAAAGCAACATTAAAAAAAAAAGTCACTCAACAGTCAATCAATAAGCTTTTATTGAACACCTATTCCATGCCTAGGGCAACAACAGCCCTTGCTAATAAATTTGCAGTGGGCTTTGGACAAGAGATGATGCAGGGTGCTGTTTAACTCAGATAAAATGTGTTAGGTGGGTGACATTGAACTTTCATTTTCAGATATGTCACTTCAACATATGTGGCTAACATATAGCCTCATGTGGGAGCTCAGTACTCTAACCATTTCTCACTGACAGATTTTGATGCAGTACCACAATTAAAATTCTGTGGCTCCCTGGCAAATTTAATACAAAAAACATTTGAAAAGAAAGTATGGTCTAGATGGAGAATAACAAACGATTTACAGTTTATTTGCCAAGACATGTAGGAGGTAAATATAAAACAAAACTCTAGCAAGCTTAGCATTTTCCTTCTCCAAATATAATGCTGCTGACTACAGGCCAACAGCACAGCTTTGCACAAGTCCTTGAATTAAAATTGGCTGAGGAAGTGATCCCATCTCTGTTTAGCATTTAGATGCCATCTCAGACATTTGCTAGTTTGTGGCTAGATACTGGTTTCCTCAAACAACATACAATCTGATTTATAACCCACTTGGCAATAGCAAAGGTGTTACGGGTGGTACACTTTGCCACCTTTAGCTTTTATGTGCAACCAAAATCATAATTTTCAGTGTGCAATTAATCTCCCTTATGTGTGTGAAGCAAATCTTTAAATACAGTTCTGTCAAAGCACTAAACTCTGGCATTTGCAGATGCCCAGCTGGAAATTTCAGTTAGAATTTTTGTAAGGCAAATGGATCATCTTGAAAACATGCAATTCAACTTAATTAATATGTTCCATGGAGTGCAAGGCACAATACAGTTCCCCTGTAAACAGCAGCAAAGGGGAAGTGAAACAAGTGTTCAAACTCTGGCATATTCAGGACTAGGGAAACGGTGCAGAGCAGCAGGTGGATTTCAGGTGAAACTAGAACCTTTCCTAGTAGTTCGAGACCCAAGAAAGAAAGGCTTAAGTAAAAGATGGAACATTTGAGACAGACTTGAAAGAATGAGTGAGTTTTAGGAATATAGAGAGGAGGAACTCAAGGCTGTGGTGAAGGGTGTGGGTTCTCTACCTGGGCCTGCCTTCCTTTCCCTATAACAGCTAACACTGCTTGAGTACTTCATGTGTACCAGGTACCATCTGAAGTGCTTGCTATGCAATAGAATCCACTTAACCCTCAAAATTTTCCTATGAGTGTAACCATAAAATAACCCCATCCCATTTTTCAGATAAAAAAAAATGAAGGAATGGAAAAGCTAAGCAGCTTACCCAGAGTTGCACAGCTATTAATTGTTGGGCTGCAGTGCAAACCTAGACAAGCTGCGTACCATTAAATTCCTAAATATCTCAGTCCCCAGCCCTAGGGAGCTTGGGCCCAGTATGCTGGGACTCAGCTGCAACCTCCAGCTACTCAGTCTGCCTCTGCTTCCTGAGCCCGTGCTCTCAGCTCAACCTCTGCCTTGTACGTGGGAACCAGGATGCCTGGAATTATCTCCTATTGTGCATTTGTAAAAATAACATCTTTTGATTGTTTTCCTTATTAAAAAGCAACACCTATTTACTATAGAATAATTAGATTATAGAGATAAACAGAAAAAAAGAAAATTAAAGCTTCTGTAACCCTACCTCTTTAGAGATATCTGTTCTCAACATATGCTGAGTCTCCTCCCAGGCTGCCTTTGTGTGCATGTGTGCATATACTTAGAATGAACACACACAAGCACTAACTATCTTACAAGCTGCTTTTCCCACTTAGCAAGACGCAAACATCTTTTCATGTCAACAAGTCTATCTATAGTCTGGTTTTAGATAGTTCCTTGAAGTGTTAGGCAATTAGATGAGGCTGAAGAAGGAAGAAAACTCTGGAGTTGACCAAATACAAGGTCAAGTAGGAATAGAGACAATCACCTTAGAGAGGGGCTCCCACGTATACATTTAGTCTGCCTGGGAACACGCAGGAGGCATGACTAACTCAACTCAATTTCAAGTTGGAGACATGTCCAAGTGTTACACTTCCGATTGCTGAGACACAGTACCCAACACTCAAAGTTTAAAATAGAAAGGTTGTAGCTCACAGTTTGTAGAGGCTTTGGTTCATAGTCAGTTGACTCCAAGGTAGGGTGGCACGGCAAAGGGGCATCACAGAGGAGAAACAGTCCATGGCAGGCAGAAGGCAGAAGACAGAAAGGCAGCAAGCAGCAAATCAGTGAAGCAGCAAGCCACAAAGGCAGCTCTCTTTCTGTCCCTTATAGTCTACCCTGGCTACATGCCCTTAGGGTGGATAGCACTAAAGTCTTCCCACTGTCCACACCCAGAAATATGCCAAACCAGTCAGTGGACTAATTTAGTAAATCACACAATCTCAGCATCACACAGTCTAGACCAACCAACTCCAAAAAACCCCATCTATGACCACATAAGGCATTGGGGGGCTATCTAGGTACAAGCCATAACAGGATAGGGATAAAGAGGGATCTCAAGTTACTTCAGAAGCCTGGGGCAGAAAGACAGGTGGGGATAACCACAGAGATAGGACATTGTGTTGGCCAGCTTTTCCTTGCTGTGACAAAATGCCTGAGAATAAGTACATATAGGAGAAAAAGTTTATTTTGGCACATAGTTTCAGAAGTTTCTGTCCATGGTGAGCTGGCTAACTTGCCTTTAGGTCTGTAGAGAGCCATAAACATCCTGGGGCTAGAGCGTGACAGAGGAAACCTGTTCAGAGGTCGGCAAGTGAAAAGACTGAGAGAGCAGAGAACCAGGAAGAGGCTGGGGACAACATATACCTTTCAAAGCCACACCCTGCTATTTAAAAATATTTTTGGTGCTGGGGATGGAACCCAGGGTCTCAAACATGTTAAGTACATGCTCTATCACTGAGCTACACCCCTAGTCCCCTGAGGGAGACATTTTTAAATATTATGGCTATTTTCCCTGAGAATAGAATACTTTAACAAAAGAAAATGCCCTGAAAACATAGTGAAGGAATGGCATATCATTCTTTTCAAAGCAACCAGCAAAACGCTATTTGCAGAATTAGATTTCATTCCCATCTTCCGTCTTGGATCTCTGTTTTCTGCCCTCCAGTTTTGCATTGGTTCTTGACTTTGGATTTGCCATTCTGGCATCCCTCCCTCCCCACCACCCTCAGGCCTACTCCAGAGCCTGCCTCACTCACCTAGTCTTGGTCAATGATCCCAATACTATGGTTGCAAATATGCATTTGCCTTCTAGACTCAGTATTTATCCACTGTTTTCCTGGTACAACAGCAGCATGCCTGCACCCCCATATTAAGTAGAGTGAAGGAGAAAGACATTGCGAAAAGAAAGCATCAGTTTGGACCATTGGCTGGACATGATGGCCTAATGCTATGACGTTACAATTGAAGAAAGGAGAGTGATATTCCACAGAACCACCAAGAATCCTTGCAGATTATTAACAGTTTGTGAGACTGGGATATACACAGTTTATTGGGAAAAATAGCCCACTGGCTAGGTTGCATGTTTTTCCCTGTCAGAGGTTTTATTTTGGGTCACAATGCAGTTGTGGTACTTAACTGTGAGAGGAGAAAGGAATTAGTGAATCCACAGTTGGGAGGATGAAAACTGCCCAGAAAGAGTGAAAAACTGATCTGGGTTTTCCTTGAAAAATAATTTGAACTGAATGAGCCTTTTTTAGTATACTATAAAGATTTTCCCTCTCGATGAAAACTAGATGAGACCAATTTGTGATGCATGTGTGATTATTTTTTATATTTCCTGGATGTATTTAATGGTTAGAGTGGGCTCATTTTTGAATTGGGATGTAAGCTGAAGACACTCTGGTCTAATTGGACCACAGCTGAGCTTTCACTGACAAAGCTCTCTCAGGCCTCTCTGATATGCGCGAGGAAGCCCATGGGCACCCATGGCACCACACACTGAGCCACCAGCTGGAACTGGATGACTAGGTGTTCACATGCTTGTGTCGCACTCCATTTATTCCCATTTTTTAAATGCAGGCATTCTCATTTAGATATAGCACACTGAGCACATTTTCACCAAGGTGTTAAGGATTCTCAGCTCTCCCCTTTCCTGAAGACAGAGGTTGAGGGAGGGTGAAAGCAAACCTTGGGCTCCAAGGGGAGAAGAGTTATTTGTCTGCGCATGCTCACAGAAGCATTATTCACGATAACCAAAAGGCTGAAGCAACCCCAGTGTCTCTCAGTGAGTGAACGGACACCCAACATGATCTATACACATCATAGAACTTTTGATAAACACATTTATTTGTAATTTTAGTCAACATACATAACTAACAAAAAAATCAACAAAAGGATGCATTTTAGAAATACTTGAGAGACCATCTTTATAACAGTGGCTTTTTTAGGGTGATATAAGTACATTTAACCCAATCAGATGCCGTCTTATTTGGCAGAGGTTCAATAAAGTAGAGTATATTGCACTACTATTCAGTCCTTATGTGCAAGAAGCAACCCTCTGCTGATAATGACGAATCACTTTTCTCCAAATGCTGTTTTAATCTTCCATATTGATGATTTAAGGCAGATAAGACATAAAAGAATGAATTCCTATCATGGATGGTGTTTTAACAGTTTTCTTGGAGATGGATATTTGAAAAAACTTTAGGGCTTGATCCTCAAAGCAGCAGTATAAAAGGTGGGGCCCAGGGGGTGAATGGACCATGGGGCGCAATACTTAACAGTGGATTAATTCACGGATAAGTTCATAACCAAATGGGCTATGAGGAGGAGGTTGTATTAGTCAGGCGTTTTTGGAGAAGTGATCAATAAGATACACACACATACACACACACACTGATAGAGAGGTGAGGATGGGAAAGAGAGACAGAGAGTGAGTCAGAGACAGAGTATTTTATTGTAAATACTTGGCTTATGGGAGTGTGGAAGTTGAGAAGTCCTAAGATCCACAGTCGGCAGGCTGGAGGCCCAGGTAATTTTATGGTGTGGGTTCTAGTCCAAGTCCAATACTGAAGGCAGTAGAAAATTGATATCCCAGCTTGAAGACTGTAGCAGAGAGGGACTGAGTTCTCCTTAATTCCTCCTTTATGTTGCATTCAGGCCTACAACAGATTGGGTGAGACCCACCCATCCTGCAGTGGGCAACTGCTTTACTCAGTCTACCAATTCAAAATGATAATCTCAAGGCCTGAGCGCCTCCAGCCAGGACACAAGTAAGACAGCCTTCCGGGGGCCAGCATGAACACTGTGGACCCCAGGAGGAGAAAGAAATGGGCTTCTTGGGAGCCTGCCCTGCCAGGCCTGAGCATCTCCAACCAGGACACAAGTAGACAGCCTTCCAGGGGCCTGCGTGACTGGCGTGGACCCCAGGAAGAGAAACATGTGCCCCCAGCCCAACCCCCATAGACCAACCAGCACACGGGCTAAGAATCAAGGACAAAGCCCCTCATCCCCCATAAAGCAACTTGCTCATTTGGAGGTCTGGCTAAATTGATAGGAACTAAGGTACATAAAACAACCAAATGCTAGTATTGTTTTGTACATTTTGTAGGCCTGGGGCTGGCAACCTGAGCATCTCTTTGGAAGATAACAGTACGCAATGTAGCAAAAATGGGGGTCTCTCTTCTGTCTTGTCTTCGAGGCCCAATATTGTTCTCGTTGTTTTGCTTTATTCTGATTAATTTTTTGGCCTTATTTTATACTCTGTTTTTATTGGTTTTATTGTGTTTTTTTGTTTTTTGTTTTGTTTTGGATTGATTTTACTATACCTGTTGGAAAGGTCAACTATTCTGAAAATAACAAGATATACTATAGTAGCTATTGTTTTCATAGTATCTTTGTTAGAAGTTCTGTACCAGTTCTACTGCTTTGTTTTGATTGACTTTGTTCTGCTATGTTTTGTTGGATTTTACTATCTTTAAAATAAATAAACAAATAAATAAATAAATAAAATGATAATCTCATTAAGAAGCACTCTCACAGACGTCCTCAGAATAATGTTCAGGGAGATTTTGTGGTCCAGTCAAGTTAACACAAAAAATTACTCATAGAAATTGAGGTTGCTTCCCCTAAAATGCTGCAGAAGCTATGCATAATGCAGGTCCTCACTGCCTTCTCTGGAGCTTGTTCCATCTGAATGAGCTGCGCTGCTGCTTGGCATTTCCTAGTAGTTATTTCTGCCCAGGGGCTGCTCCCAAAATTCCCAAAGATGCACACCCTCAAGCACCACAAATGGCCTTCTATTTCCCTCAGGTCTTACAGTCCTATGACTTTTTGTCTATAAACTGGGGAATATGTCCCTATCCTCCTAAAATTTATCTTGGTCCTTGAAACTTGGAACATGATTCTTTTCCTTGCTTTGACTTAGGAATACATCTGTTTGTCAAATACTTCCATAGAGGCTCTCCTCCTCTTTCAAATTAGTCAGGCACATAATATTCAGGGAAGAATAAAAGATCATTTCCATTCCCATATGCAAATAGCTTAGATTCAACTATATATATTTACTTTTATGTGCACATACAGAAGTATGTGTATGTATGTGTGGTTATACATGCAGTCATATGCATACATCCCTACTCAAGAACACAAAAATGAAAGACTCGACCATCAAAAGCACTTCCCAGTTCATAACTTTACCAATTGTTCCTTTCAGAACTTTACGTTCACAGTTGCCCAATGCATCTTTATTAGTTCTGGCTTACAATTAATATCAGTGGAATGTATGATCTCACTATGTTTGGGAAGTCATCTTATCACTTTAATGTTGCCATTTCTAAAGAACCTTACAAAGGTCATGGTGGAGTTCAAAGATCTTAAAATACCAAAAGTTTATTATTAATTTTAATTTACCAATTAAATTATACATTAGGGGTTAAGTTGGGAGTAATAAGAAAGAATGGTACAAAATCCAGTAATTGACAGAAAAGTATGAAAGAGTGCTTATAGGATATGTTCCTATATGTCCTCTATTCACCACATTTTTTTAGTGAAACTACTTCTCATATTACTGTTTATGCAGTAAATTTCTATCCTTTGACACAAACATAAGTGAGACATCATATTCCTAAGAATAAATAAAGAATACAATGATAATAACTAAAGCAAACTTATCTGGTTTCTTAGCAAGTTCATCAAATTAACCTCACTCAGTTCTCAGGGTGGCTAAGCTTGGGAAATCAGGCTTAGGAACATCTGTTGCACAGAAGAAAAATCTGTAGTTTAAGGTAAAAAAAAAAGTGGAGACAAATGTTACTTCAGTTCATTTGGTTTAAATACATGGCATTTTTTAGATGTAGGGAAGAAGAGAAAGTTGTGCAAGTCTACCCTCATCTTTAATTTGCAGTTCCTTGTTTAGTGGCATAATCCATGCACTCAGCAGTAAAGATAGCATGCCTAATTACTTAAGAGGCCCAGAGATCAGTAGCAAGGTCTTTATTAATGGAGGTGTTTCTGGTCCCTTGTGCTGCTTCCTTTGATAAGCTGATTACCGCTTTTTGGGCCCAGCCTTTTCAGGACCGCGGACAGCTCCATCTCAGCAGGGAGTGCCTTTCAAGACTGTTGTCTTTCACTTACAGAATCCTAGAGGAAAATAGACCTGACAGATTAACTCTTAACATCTCTCCTTGACAGATGAGAGAACTGATGTCCATAAAAATTAAGTGACATACACAAATCAAATACAAAAAAGCCATCTTAGTAGTAACATAGTGGGTTTAAATCCATTCTATCATTTAACATAGTGTGGAATGTGAGGTGGTTCAGTTTCTTCATTCCATATAATGGGTATAAGAATGCCTTCTACGCATCTGTGAGGACCAGAGGCAAAACCAACAGAATGCTTAACACAACTTGATAAACAGTAAGGCTTCTATAAATGATAGCTGATAATGAAATCAACTTTCAACACACACACACACACACCATACTGAGAAAAAACTAAGTGCAAAATACCACCCAAACTGCTATTAGCACCCCAAAGGAGTGAAGCAGTGAATTCCAGATAACGCAGAGTTTTACCTGGCTTTTTATAAATCACATATACTTACTCTTTAGGGCAAGAAGTTTCAAGAATAACTGTGATATCACTCCTTTTTCCTCAGATTATAAAATTTAATTACAGTATTAGCAAAAGCCTATTTACATAGCTGGACCATTTGAACCAGAATTTGGCAACTCCAGTAAAATGGACCCCTTTGTTCAATCTCAAAACCTTGTGCTTTGGTCTTCTCAACTCTTTTGTAATCTCTCTCTCCTGTATCCATGCAGCTCCCTTACATCAGGTTAATATCACTAGTATCTGTTCTGTTTTCTTCTCCTCTTACCCTTTCACCTGTGTAGGATGTTTACTCAATGTCTACTGTATGACAAATGCCACGTGAAAAGGCAGACATAGTTCTTGGCTTCATAAAGCTCCCATCTGAAGGAGAAAACAGCATTAAATAAGCAATTACCATAAAGCAGGAGTGTTATCACCTATAAAGATCATCCTGTTTCAAAGAAGCGAAAACTAACTTTTTTGTATAAGAGCTTAAGGACTCCTCCACACTGAAGAAAAGAGACATAGGAAATCATTATCACTGTAATAGTCTATTTGTTGCCCCAGCAGTGGCTGCATCCTGGGAAAACCCAGCATCCCAAACCTCCTAAAATGAGATATGAAATTTTATTATTGCTGTCGCTTTTTCCTCTATTGGAAAAAACATCAGAATGCAGGTTTTTTTAAAGAACATGTCTAACACAAAAAAGAGAAATATTCAAGAAGTACGTTAAAATATATATCACAGAGCCATACATTCCATGAATAATTACATTGGGATGGATGCAACAGAATTCTAAATTGAGATTATTGACAAGTCAGTCTGGACAAAGTGTCTGGGAGTTGTTGGCTTTATGACTAATGCAGATGCTGAATTAGTACACGGTGCAGGCTTTTCTACTTCTGAGCCACATCACTCACTTTATTGCAGATATTTCATATCTAAAGCGTATCTAGTATTAATAAGGATTTGTGTGAAATCTTCATCCTTGAAGAACTTTGAGAGCATTAATTAATGCACTTATCCCCTCACTGTAAGAGGCAAGTTTTGCATCCTTGTTTTGAGAGCATTTCATTCAGTGTGCTTGGGGAAACAGAAATGGAGCTTGGATACTAAGTATGCAAAATCCTTATCCTCATCTTTGGGAAGGGTCTTTAATTATGTGCCCCCTCACTCTTTTTATCTTTCATTCTCTTTTTTTTTTCTCCTATTTTTCTCACTAACTTTAGAGATCAGCAGTTTGAAAACAATGTTAAGGAATGAATCACCAGAAGACAAATAATTTAAATCGAAAAGCAAAAGTATTTAGTTAGTATATAAATCATACTAACTAACATAATACCTAACTTCCCTCCCCACAATTTGTTACTATTTTACTACAAAGAATAATAATAGCTGCCATGTGTTGAGTATCATATCTACCAGGCATTATGCCAGGTACCAGGGATAGAGACCTTTTTTAATAAAAAAAGACAAACTTCTTGCCTTCAGGGAATTTATGGACTGTTAGAAAGACAATCTTAAAATAAGGTAACCTTGATATAATATAATAAGCATGACAGTTGTACTGATGAGCTGTAAAGACTATATAGAGAAAAAATATTTGCCCTAACCTGAAAGACATGGAAGAATTACTATTGAGTTGCTATCTTGTCAAAGTCATATAAAATAAATAGGAGTTATTAAGGTAAAGTGGATGTCTTGGTCTGTTTTCTGTAGCTATAATGTAGTACCCAAGACTGAGTGCTTTATAAAGAAAAGAGATTTCTTTAGCTCACAGTTCTGGAGGTCTAAGAGCTAGTGTCCTGGCCAGGATACCCTGGCTGTATCACCACGCGGCAAAGATACAGGAAGGGAACTGACCATGTGCAGAAGGGACCAGGCAAGCGATGAGGCTTTACTTTAAAACAATTCACTATCATGGGAACTCCCTCATTTGGAAGCCAGCAAGAATCTCTTCTAAGATAGCTCCCATGACTTAATTGCATTCCACTAGATCCACCTCTTAACTGTTCCACTGCTTTAATGCCACCACACTGAGGACCAAGTTTCCAGTAATGAACATTTTCAGGACACCTTCAAGTCATACCCAGAGAACAGCCAGGAGAGGCTTTCCAGGCCAAGGTATCGCATGAGACCCAGGAAGGAGGTTGACCTAGCATGGTTGGTATGGTGCACAGCAGCAGTTGGAGGGAGAAGCAGGATGGAAAAGCAGCAAATTGCTTAGCTTTGTTATCACATAAAGATAAAGGCGGAGAGTGAAGGAGTTAAATTTGGAGCATGGATAGAAGCCAACTCCGCAGCTAACAAGAAGCCATAATTTTCCTCTAGTGGGAGCGTATCATCTACACTGTACACATTTTGTGGGATAAAACTGCATTCCCAAATATATTTTTCATAAAATTTATTTCCTTCATCTGAGCCTCTAACGGCACCACAGTTACTCATGATTCTAAATGAGATAAAGATTCTCCTGCCTATTCAGTCATTCTGTGAATATTGGTGTCAAGCACTGCTCTGGGCAACAGGGGGCGAAGGCTTAGAGAAACCCACAGTCCAGTAAGGGTAAAAGGCAAGAACAACACCAACAACTGCAACTCCAGGTATACAAACAGACAGAAATATGCTCAAGGAATTACATGAGCGTGGACCAGGAAGAGATTAGCCTGCTTGGGTTAGGAAAAGAGTGTCACACCTAAGGAGGTTAAAACAATAGATACTCATTGTCTCCCTGTTCTGGGGTCTAGAAGACCGAGATCCAAGTGTTTGCAGAATTGGTTTCATCTCAGATGACTCCTCTGGTTTTGCAGGTAATAGTTGTCACTATAAATCTTTATAAGACAGTCAATTTATGCAGAGACAAGGCTTATATTAGTCAGTGTCCATGATCAATTGGCCTCATTGCTTTGGGCCCATGTTGAGGTAGCACATCATGGCAGGGAGAAAACCTTCTTACTTCATAGCCAGGAAGCTAAAGAGAAGATATATTATTCCCTCCAAGGGTCCTCCGCAAAAAACCTACAGATCCCCCACTGGGCCCCGACTCTTAAAGGCTTCCCAACCTCTCAGTAGCACCATCCTGGGCACCAAGCTTTCAACACACAGGTCTGCTGAGGACACTGGAGATCTAAACCTCAGCAGCCATCTCTTTGTTGTGTCCTCAAATGGCCTTTCCTCTGTGTGCAAGGGCAGCTCTAGTATCTCTGTGTGTCCAAGTTTTTTTCTTTGAAAACACCAATCAGATTGGATTGGGCTGGGCCTAATGGGCTCATTCCCACTTAACCATGTCTTTGAAGGCCATTTCTACAAGTGCAGTCACCATATGAGATGCTGGGGTTAGGGCTTCAGCATATGAATAATGTTAAAGGAATACAGTGAGCCCCTAGCTTGGGACATGGGGTCTCCAAAGTTATCTAAGAAAAGGTGCTTAAACTTACTCCTGGGAGCAAATGAGGAAACTACTGAGTGATTAGCATGAAGGAGTGGTGGGTAGAGATCTGGGCTTGGAAGGAGTTGCCTGCTCACAGGGAGCCTGCGGAGGCTGCTGTTGTTTAGAAAAGAATGACTAAAGGCTGAACAAAAGCAGGAAGAAGCAAACACTTCATAGATGTTTAGGAAATAAACTAGACTTGATCTCCGAGAGGTATGTGAGAGAGACAGAGAGAGAGCAGGAGAAAGAGAGAGAGAACAATGAAAAGAAGGAAAAGTTTACCTGGGGTCACAGTTTCTGAGGATTCAGGCCATAGTCAGCTGACTCCATTGCTGTTAAACCTGTGGTAATGTAGAAACATTTTGGAAAGGAAAGGTCCTGGCTTCATGATGGCTGGGAAGGAGAAAGTTGGGGCAGGGACAAAATACACCCTTCAAATCCACACCCGCAGTGGCCTGCCTTATTCCATTAGGCCCCATCCCTTCTTCCTTGAGCCACTGACATATGAAATCTTCAATGCACTAATCCACTGAGGAAGTTAGAACTCTTGTGACCCAGTCAACCTAAATCCTAACCCGACATAAGAGCCTTTTGGGGGAACACTTAAGATCCAATTCATAACACCCTCCAAAGCCATGCAGGCAGTGATCTGCTTCCTCCAGCTGGGCCCACCTTCTGAAGTTTCCATTACCTCACCCTAGTGGCACCAGCTGGGAATGAAGCTGTCTTAGTTACTTTTCTCATTAGTAGGACAAAATGCCAACACCAAAGTTGAAGGAGAAATGGTTTATTGTTGCTCAGAGTTTATAGAAGTTTCAGTCCATAGTAAGCTTGTTCCAAGGCAGGGTGGCATGGCAGAGGGCGATGGAGAGGAGAAACAATCCCTGGCAAAGCAGGGCAGGCAGAAGGCAGCAAGCAGCAATTGCAGCAGCAGCAGCAGCAACCTGACTTTCCCTTTTATGTCTTCTATGCAACCTGCTCTTTGGGTGGTGCCACTCACACCCAGGGTGAGCCTTCCCATGATCCACACCCAGAACTATGCCAAACCAATCAGTGGACTAATTTAGTACCACACACCCATAATCCCACTATCACACACTCTAGATCCCAGGATCACACACTTAATTGTAGCATCATACACCCTAGATGCAGCCACCTCTAAAAAGACCTGAGACTTTAGGGGGCCAGCTAGACACAAGCCTTAACAGAAGCATTCAATGCAAGAGTCCTGTAGGGACACCAGACCCAAACTCTAACAGTTTTTTTCCCAGAATGGTGGTATTGAGAGGTGACCGAAACTTTAAGAGGTGGGGTCTGGTGGGAGCTCTTTGGGTGACTGAAGGGCCTTCTGGGAATGTT
The DNA here is from genome assembly GCA_004363535.1 of Dasyprocta punctata. Taxonomy (NCBI): domain Eukaryota; kingdom Metazoa; phylum Chordata; class Mammalia; order Rodentia; family Dasyproctidae; genus Dasyprocta; species Dasyprocta punctata. The sequence goes on from RJWM01009579.1 coordinate 41,698, forward strand.
GCCCCCTCCTAGATTGGCTTTGCCACCCAGCCATGAGGTGAGAAGTTTTACTTGGCTGTACACTCCTGCCTTGATATGCTGCCCCTCCTCAGGCCCAAAGCAAAAGGGCAAATCAATCATGGACTGAAACCTCCAAAACAGTGAGGCAAGATTAACTTTCCTTTTGGAAAATAAACATCAAAGTGTTTTATTTTTTAATAGTGATGGGAATCTGACCAACACAATGTATCATACAACTCAGAAGAAAGAGGGAAATTTTATTAGTGTAACAGGCTAAGTTGTGTTTCACCAAAATCTGTATGTTACAGTTGTTCTTTTCTACAAAGGGTCTTTATAGAGATTACGAAGGTAAAATGAGACCACAGAGATGGGCACTGATCCAAAGTGACAGATGTCTTGGTTAGAAGAGGAAATCTGGGCCTACAGAGAGACACCAGGGGTATGTGACCACAGAGCAGAGGCCGTGTGAGGACAAAGCGAGAAGACCGCCAAGGAGAGAGGCCACAGACAACAGCCCTGAAGACACCCTGATCTTAGACCTCCAGCCTCCAGAAGTTGGGGAAATCAATGGCTGTTGGTTGAGCCCCGCTCGCTGTGTGCTTTGCTACGGCAGCCAGAGCAGAATGATGCAATTTGTAAACATATTTTCCAGATAACCTAAGTCTATTCTTCTACATATAAAATGTTTGAAAATATTATTGCATTTGTAAAGCTACACACCCTCACAGGCGCACACACAGAGACTTTCATCTGTGGGGCTGAGGGAGGACCCAGGGTCTCACGCATGCTAGGCAAGTGCTTAACACTGAACTACACCTCCAGCCCCAGGAAGAATGTAGTCTAAATTGGACCTGTAAATGATAATGTAATGAACTGCTTGCAGAGCCATCATTTCCTGCCTTCCTCAGGCATGATACAGACTGAGGGGACAGTTACCTTCTGTCCCTGATCCCTACACTCTCCTTGCTGAGCACTGCTAGTTCTTAAGGGTTTTGTTTTATCTTGGTTTTCTGCCCTGCTACTGCAAGCTGTCACTTCCTTCTGCTTCTCACGTATCCACCTCTAGCAACCCCTGACTTCCTTCAAGGTAGCTGGACACCAGATAAGCAAGTTTGCTTGAGTTCTGTGTGAAGGAGGAGTAAACAGGCCTTAAAGGAAAAGAATGAAGAACATGCATTTTTTTTATGTATAAATACAGTGACACCTCTTATTGTTCCTAAGAGAAGTTTAACTTCCTTCCTAGATGTTGGCGGCCTGGAAAACAGTTGAGATTGCCATCTAAATCACCTACAGATAAATGAGATGTTGCTTTTTTGGCCACAAATCCTCTGCAAATGTGAGAGACTCCTGGGTGTCCGGATCACGAGTTCCTGCTGTGTTTCACCTGCGTCCCCTCCGCCCACCAGAGCCTGTAGAGTGCGCAGTGTCTGCCGTGCGGAGCTGCTGTCAGGAGCGCTGCCTTTCATGACTCTTCCGCGTGACATTCTGCTGAATTTGTAACTCTTGTGGAAGACAGATGCAATTTATCTTCCTACTTCTTTATGAAGACCCAGGAAGATACACTCATTTGTTAGAATTCACTTGGAACCATCACATACGTCGGGGCCCATGGACTGATTGGCGAGGCAGTTTTTTCAATGTCAGAACAAAATCTTGAGGGCCAAAATTGAAGTTGGTTAAATTGGCCTAGGGAAACCTCTGGCGTGGGTTCAAAAGCAGCTCTGGCTCCCCTGAGACTGGGAGGAAGTGATATATTGGTACCTTTGGAAAAGACGCTTGATTTGAATTAAAGATGCTTTAGTTTACGTGATCCGTCTCCAGTTTAACTGAGCCGAGCTGCCCTGGGAGCCTGCACTATGTACGGACCGAGTATGTTTTATGGATTCCCAGGCCTGGTCACACTTCCGTTCACGTTCCCTGCCACTGCAGAACCCTAGGTCCTTCTAGACTTCATGTCTCCCTCCTGGTATTTTAACGCCAATATCCTCGCTTTAGAGAGAAGAGATCCAGAGAAAAGATAAGATATTTAATGGACATAAAATGGCTCTGCTAAGCCAATTAACCATTCAACACAATATTATTACTTGAAAGCACAGCAACCAGTAGCAGGGAAAGGTGACGATCCCTCCTGCACGTCTTCTCCACAGTGTCTATCCCCTTCCCGAGGTCCCAGCCACCTCTCCCTAACTCCACTCAGACCACTGACATCACAGCATCATCTTTGGGAATAATAAAATGAGGTTTCGTGATCTTGGAATAGCCAATCAGCTTTCATGCCATTTCAGGAAGTTGGGCTATTGAGAAGTCTGTTTTTAATTCATGTTTATTTTTAAAATATTAAACATCTATCGAGGCCCAGGTTCTGAGCTAAGCACTATGTGAGGCATTACAGAAAAGGGGACCCTGCTCCAAAGACCCTAGCGCTTAAAGCTCGGGGGCGCTGTGAGTCGTGCACTACGCCTACACCACAGGATGGACTGTGGCGAGCAGTCCTGTGCCACAAGAGGCAGAGTGGAATCCTCCTGTCCTTGAATTCTGCTGGCCCTGTGACTTGACTGAACCATCAGAGCAGTAGTGCAGTCACATGACTTCTGCAGTGGCCTGCAAGGGATCTGTACCTTCAGCCTCTGCCGCTTCAAATGTTTCCTCTCGGAGTTCAACTTTCACAAGCTCAGCGTGGTATGGAGAAGCCCAAATCAGCCACATGGAGAAGAGGCCGTGCGGAGGACCAGTGAAGCACCGGAGAGGTGAGGGCCCTTCCGGACCTTCAGCCCTGCCCAGGCCCCAGCAGAATGTGTCCACGTGGCTGTGCCCAACCTGCGGCAGACCAGCCATGCAATTCCACAGCACCACAGGCAGAGAGGATGGCTACTGCTGCACACCACCATGTCTCGAGAGGAGTTGCTTTGCCTCAGTGGTAACTGGAACAGGTATCCTAGGAGAGATGCAAAGCCGAAAAATGAGTGTTCAAGCTCATCTCTGCGGGAAGGCCTCATAGTTTAAGACTCCCATTCAGTGTCCACTTTGAAAGTACCAGAGAAGCAAGCATAATGGAGAGAAATAAAATTCCCTCCTCGAGCTTGTGATGGTTGGGAGAGTACTGTTCCAGCTTTCAGATATTGTATTTTGTGTTTTCCCATCCCATCCCATCTACCATATGCCCATCTCTGTGCATGAGATACTCAATGCTCAATTACAAAACAGGGTTTGCATTAGGTAAAAGTTGTGATGTTGGGTAGGTTTAGTGTATATAATCCATTTGGAGTTACGATATTTTCAACTCATAGTGGATTTATCAAGGTATAACCCCTTTGCAGGTTGAAGAATTAGAACAATATCAGACAGATGGACTAAGGTTTCTAAATTTTATGACCACTGCCTGCACCCCCAACTCACTGTCATTGGACAGGGCTTGAGGAAGTTCCTGAGGCTGAGATAAGGACCCCGACCTGCTCTCCTTGCAGAATGCTTGCTGGTTCGCTGTCTCCCATCGCAGAGAAAGAACTTTCAGGATAGTCAGTAAGAGACACGGCAAAGGTTTTATTAGGCAGAAATTACACTCAAAGAAATAGATTGCAGATCTGCAAGAGAGAGAGGTGCCTTTATTTCCTGGAACTGGGGTCATTTGTGCTTCTCTCGAGGGGGCAGAAACCCTGGGAAAAGGTGGTTCACGCCTGAGGAGGGTACTGGTCCATCTTATAGGTGTGGACCCAGTTTTTTAAAGATAGATAAATTAAATACTCTATGGATTCTCTCAACCTGTTCCTTTATCTTTCTTGATTAAGCCAATTTATGAACTTCCAATATTCTTGAGGAATTTGGGATATAATGCATCCAGAAGGAAAGGAGTCTACATACAGCATAACCAAGGGAATGTTGCTATGGACCACCTTGGATAGCTTCAACTGGGTCACGGAAGTTGCATTCTTCTTAAAAGAAGAATTATTTTATGTGTGATTTCCTTGTCTCCTCTCTACTTGTCTTTTATTTCTTCTACGCTATCTCAATATGGTAGACTTGTTTAATACTGCTGGTTTAGGGGAGTGTCCTAAACACCTTCTAACCCTCCTTCCTTCATTGCCAGGCCCATAATTGTTTTAGATGGAGTTTTTACCAAACATAGTAGTGCTGTTTGGTGGCCACTATTTGGCCTATGCTAGGCTGCTTTACATTTCAGCAAAGGGTGTTATTATTGAATATTTTTGTTAGTATACATCTATCTCATAGAATTTCCATGGGAAGAGGGATTATGTGAGCCCTTTGGTCCTCATCCTCACTTTCCTTTACAATCATCATAAAACTGGGATTTTTCAGCTTAGCTTTTTAAGTAGCAGGAACTTGTCTGGCACAATCAGAGGCAGCCCTAATAGAAATCTTGATCTTCTAACATCTCCCTGTTGGAGTGCTACTTTAAGAGAAAGACTGCTGGGCTGGGAATTTAGCTCAGCAGCATAAGTGCTTGCCTGGTAAGTGCAAGGTTGTGAGTTCGATCCCTGGTACAAAAATAAATAAATAAAAAATAAAGATAAAAAAAGACTGTTTACAGCTAGACTGCAAGCTACATGTATGTTTAGGCAAGAGAGAGATAGAGAGAGAGTGAGAGAGAGAGAGAGAGATGTTCACATGATGGAAAAAGACTTAGAGCTGGATTTCCTTTACTGTCAGTGTTCCAAGGCTTAAGTGCCTTTGGTTCAGGCACTAGAGAATTAGAACCCTCATAGAACCCACCTCCAGGCCCTCCTCATCCAATCCTTCCTTCCCCTCCCCTCCTGCCCCTTAACCCTTCTCTACCCTCCTAGCTTTGGGTTGCTGCCCCTAGAGAGGCCAGAAAGAAAGAAAGAAAGAAAGAAAGAAAGAAAGAAAGAAAGCAAGCAAGCAAGCAAGCAAGCGAGGGAGCAGGCCATCAGGGAGTAGGGTGAATGTAGAGAGGAAAAAGCTAATTAGCATTCCCCTCCCTGTTCCACCTCCTTCAGGAAAACCAGCTGCATTTCCTTTAACTTAACTCTCACTTCCCCGGCAAACTGGGGCCACATCCTGCTCTGCAAAGCTGCTCCGGCATTTGTCATCCAAAGCCCAGATGGGAAACCTGAGCCGGAAATGATGTGAGCGAAGCATCCTTTTTGCTTTTTCCCCTTGCATCTTGGAAGAGAGAACTCATATGAGTAAAAAAGGACATCAAAAAGGCAAACCAAAGAAAAATAAAATAAACTTTCAATATACCAGTCTACTGGAGGAACATCTTAAGAAATTCTCCAGAGCAAAGCTGGTCTGAGGAGTAAGATGAAGCAGAAATATTGCCAAAAAGAAAAATGGGCAAAAAAGAATGCTAGAAAGATCACCTGCTTCTGAAAACTAGCCACCTACTGTATTCCATCTGGTAAACAAGGCAGGCAGCTTTAAATGAATGTGCCTAATGTCATTTACATTTTAATTATTGTGCTTGATGGGACTTTAAATTTAATTGAAATACACATTTACCCAAATTCTTCTCTGCCATATGATTCAATAATTGGACCTGTCTCATAAACTTCACGGGGTCAGGATGAAGAATAATGACATCCCGTGACAGGCGCTGCCAGGACCAGAATATCCTGGCCATACCCACCTAGAAGGTCCAATCCTGCCTTGAGAGCTTAAAAATCTCTCTTCAGAAGAATTGTCCTCCACCATTGTCCTTAAATCAGTGTGAAAGAGGTGTACTGTTTTTAAGAGGAGCAGAAAATACACCAAAATCACTCTTTGTGTCTAGGGAGGAAAGGGTTGCTTCTTCTGGGGTTCTCTTGTTTCTGACAATAGATTATCTTACTGTCATAACACAAAAAACACATTTTCTTCTGAAATGTCATCTTCTGATAGGAAGATTGATCCTCTTGCCCTGTCAGGAGGAGAGAGCTTTTTAATAGTCTCAATGTTCCCTCTTTTCATGACTGAATTCTTTCCTGGTGATCTTCACAATTAGTCTGAAGACCCGAGGGGTTTTACAAGTCAACAGCGTGGATGTTTTTGGTTTTTAAATTTTTTTTTAATTTTGTCTGTACCATACTGGCGCTGCCTAAGAATCACTAAGGAAAGTGAGTCCTGCCCACTGTCACAGGGAAAGTCTTCGCTCCTTCGTCCCATTAACAGGGAGCAGGGAGTAGTCAAAGGCAGCTCTGGGGCATGATGAGGGCTCAGAACCACGCTCAGGACACCCAGCAAAAGCCTCTCATAGGTTTTCCTGGAATTGAGCTGAAAGCATGATTCTCATTGCTGTCTAGAGGGCCTGGTACTGGTCCCAGGGCTGGCAAAGATCAGGCCCTTCAGAAAGTCACGGGCCTAGAGCTAGGGGAGGGAAGGGTAGGAGCGAGGCATCCTCGGCGAAGGACGGAGGGGCTGAAAGACGTGAGACGCAGCCCAGCAGATTCTAATTCTTCAGCTTGAGAGGGGCTCTGAGTGCAGACTTGCACAGGGCACAGCTGGGCCTCAGGAACTGGCCAGAGCTACTTGTGCCCTGACCCGGGGCCGAACAGCCCCAAATTCCTTCCAGACAGAGATGCCGAGGGTCGGTCTCTCCTTCTCTGCCCTAAGTACAGTGCTGCTTTTGTTTTTTCCTCCTGTCTTTCTTTATTAGTACGTGTCTGCAGCACACAGTGATTACATTTAACCTGGGGAGTTGGTATGTGTGCACAACATGTCTCAGTTCTGTGTGTGTGTGTGTGTGTGTGTGTGCCCCTAACTCTCGCATCCCTCCCCACTCTAGTGATGACAACAATGATGATGGCGATGATGAAAACGTGTTGACAAAAGGCATCCCTGTTATTCTGTCAATTATTCACCCTCACACACATCACCTCAATGTGATAGAGGTAAGCTGGTTGATTATGCCTATTTTGGAGATAAAAATTATCAAAGCTAGGAAGTTTAAATGATTTTTTATCTCACGGTAAAGTCAGGATTCATGTTATTCAGAGTATATAATCCCACACCCTATATTCCTTATTGCAACACATTTTTGTCCGAAAGCCACCCAGGAAAAGTCTTATATGAGGAAAGAAGGCTGGCCTTTAAGAAATGTCTAGTCATAATGCAGACTAGTGTATTTAGCCTGCCAAGAGAATTTTCAAAGTAAGGTCATATGTTCAGTCTTCTGTTTATACTTTTGTATTTGAAAAGTTCAAGGTTGCCTGGAAACATCTAGCAGAAGAAATGAAAAACCAATATCACATTAAAAAAAATCCAACACTTTAATTGAATTTGCTACTCAGATAAGAATTCTGATTTCGAAATTCTATTTTTGTATGGCTTTCAGAACATTAGCTTCTCTTCCCTTTAACTAATAAAACTTACTGAAAATGGCTTTGTAAATTCACAAGTACCTCAATAATTCTGATAAATCTTTCTGGTAGACAATAAAAGGCCCTGTGGGGGAATATAAAATATAATCCTCAGCCTTGAGGGGCTTACTGTCTAGCTGGGACTCATATTACATAGGCTTCTTGATTTCAGATGGGACACACTCCAACAGACCTATTGTACTTTGAAGTAAAAAATGCATTTACCACATTAACCCCTCCTAACTTAACCACACAGTAGGGCAGTGATAGCAAACCCTTTAGAGCTTTGAATGATAACAAGCAGCCAGCTACCGCACATGTGCCGCAGGTTCCCACCCCTGCTGTAGGCTGGGGGTTGTCCTCTCCTGACTGCAAGGTGGTCTGGGAGCTGTCCAGCATCATGAGCGGGGATTGGACTCTGCATTGCTGACCTGGTTGTGAGGCCCTGTTACTTTGGCCTGGTGACAGCACCGTACATCATAGCCGGAGCACGTGGCAGAGGAACACCCACCTCATGGCAGCTGGGAAGAAGAAGAAAAAGAAAGAGGAAGAGGGCTCCCCTTCAAGGACATGTGCCCAAGAACCTAACTCCCACTAGGCCCCACTCCTAAGGTTCCTCTATGTCCCAATAGCACCACAGGGTGGCAACTAAACCTTCAGTACATGGGCCTATGGGGGATATTTAAGATCTAAAGTTTGTACTACCCCAGGTATATTGCCTTGGCACTGTCATAAAGCCAAAAATTTGTAAGGTGACCCATAATAAATAGAGACCATCTGTATAATCATTAGAAGAAAAGTTAGTAGACAAATGAAATTCAGAAAGAAAAAGGGCCATAAACAGTGATCAGTACTGAAGGAAACTGATAGAAAACTTAGGATGGGTTGGGTGGACCAAGGACACTGGGGTCAATGAAAACACAGAAGCACATAAATACAGGTGAGCTGGGCTGGGGATGGAGGATGGAGTTCCAACGGCCCCCGAGGCTTCCTGGAGGAAAGCAGAAGGACTGCTTGGAAATTTGAACTGGAACAAATGATGGAATGTCAAACAAAGCAGCTGGGATTTTAAATTCCACATAAGACAAAGCTTGGGAAGCATTTGAGGAAGAACAGTAAGTGATCTAGTGCTGGGGTGAAACCCGTTAGCAGGCTACTGAACCACAGGTGAGAAAGAGAGCCAGACTAGAGAAGTAGCAGTGTGAATAGGAAGAGAAAGGGAGGCTTGCTGGGCTTTAGCTGAGTGTGAGGTCCTAAGACAGGCGAGGAAGCGAGGAGACACAGTATGACCGGAATGGAGGAGAAGCAGCTTTCTCCTACATGAATTCCGCCTATGTTAAATGCTCCTCAGTCCTGCCCCGCCTCTTTGTCTCTAGTGTCAAGGGAACCATTCATCCATCTATCAGCCTGTCAGTAAATACATATTTGTTCTATCCAACATAAGTTGGTAACATCCTAGCCATTTTGTCACCAAATAGGGTCCGGGGTGGGGGGTCCCTCCAGGAAGAGATGAGGATTTTAACTCACCCCAGTCACTAGGCAGGTTGTTGGTTAGCTGACTTCCGTTCCAGAAAAAGAATTTTCAAGCTGCACTAGTGAGAGGCATCAAGAGGCTTATTACAGAGATTTTTAAAGTCTACACATAGAGAGACTGGCGTGGGTCCGGGGAGAGGCCCACACTCCTCAGGATGAGTGATCCAGGGCGTCCACTCCTACTGTCTGCCAGGCTATGTTAGAACACAAATCACTCACATGTGTTTGAGGCTGACGTCTGCTGCCCGCTACTGCTGCTGCTGCCTTGAAGACGGAGTTCTGCAAGATCAAGTGCAACTTGCAGCTGAAAGCCACCTTACAGGCGTGTTGTGAATTTAAGACCCTCAGGAATTTTGGAGGTAGGAATGAGTTTCCTGGTAGAGAAAAAAAGCTTAACTTTTCTACCCTGAAGCTACAGTTCTCCTTTTTTATTTTTAATCATTTTCTATTTAAGTGAAATTTAAAATTACAATTTTTTCGGTCTCCTTTCTACCTATTTTGACTTTTTCTATCCCATTTCAGTTCGATTCGGGTTATGGATTCAGATTTCCTATGGGGCTCCTCCTGCTGCTACACTCTCATTTTCCAAGGGCTGGTTTCCAAGTCCACATTCAGGACTTCTCTAACTTACATTGACCTTGACTTCCTTGGAATGCCTGGTTACATAACTTTCATCATTACTGACTTGAAGAGAATTTCCTAGATTAATTCTCAGGGCCACTTTGCTCAAGGATGGACCACAACACTCAGAGTATCTCTCAGCTTATTGGCTATCCCACCTCTGCCCTGGCTACTAGTCTTTGTAGATCCCTAGATAGTTCACAAGTGCCCTCTCGCAGTAGTTGATAGTTTATTACTTCAGCCTTTGGGCTGTCTCAACAATTCTCCCTCTCAGGTGTTCTTCTGGATAGTATATTTTTTGCTTTAATAGGCAGTCGACTTCTAGCATCATTAACAGCTTCCAGGTGGTATTTTCTTGGGAAGCAGCCAAGAGACCTGATAAGGTGCTAGATGTTTTACATTACAGAAGTTCCCCCTTATCAGTAGTTTTACAGTCCACTGTTTCAGTTACCTACAAACAACTGCTCCTAAAATATTCAGTGGGAAATTCCATAAATAAACAACTTGCATGTTTTCAATGGCATGCTGCTCTGATGGTGCGATGAAGTCTGTGCTGTGCCGTTCCATTCCACCCAGTGTGGTGTGAACATCCACACACTGTGCACTGCCTGCCTGATACTCACTTAGTAACCATCTTGGGTATCAGATCAGTTCTTTCTGTGTCACAGTGCTGTGTTTAAGTAACGTTTATTTTACTTGATAATTGTCCCAGAGTGAAAAGGAAGTGATGCTAGCAATTCAGATATGCCAAAGAGAAACTGTGAAGTGATTCCTTTCAGTACAAAGGTGAACATTCTCAACAATGAGGGGTTGCTGGGATCTATGGTTAGAACAAATCTATTCCTCAAATCAGAACAAATCTATTTACTGAATGCAGGGAAAAGACTCTCAGGCTAGTTTTGCTATCACAGCTTGAGCTATAAAGGCTGCGGCCATGAGGTGTGGGATTTAGTGAACACAGAAGTGGCATCAAATGGGTTTGGTACTATTTGCAGTTTCAGGAATCCACTGGAGTCTTGGAGCAGACCTCCTGGATAAGAGGGGCTACTGTATTTTAGGTTCTATTGCAGGGAAGGAAATGCCAGAGGAAGAATTTTAGTCTGTCTTTCCAAGGGGTGTACGCTTCTTCTCTCTGTGGCATCAGTTATACCAGTTTTCAGCCTAGACTACCCTGGAACTCTCAAACCAAATTTCAATTTAATTTCTTTCCCAAAGACTCCCTTCAGGCTCCACTGTTGGTTTGTCCATCAGAAAATGACCCACAGTTAGAACTTTTTCAACTGGAAGAAACTTAAGTACCATCTCTGTTCGCCATTATTTTCACAGATGAACAAACTGAAACCTCTGGTAAGTTGCTCTCCAAGGGCCCCAGCTGTTGGGTGATGGAAGCAGCCCTAGAGTCTCATCCTCCTGCTTATTTTCCAAGCAGAGTAGGTGTGGCCACACTCAAAACAGCAGCTGGGGGTGAGCTCTGGCTCTACAGGTCGCTCCTACCTGCCTGGTGGCTTGGCATTATTTATGTTAGATTTCCAAGTATTGCTCATTGGTTGTGATAATGAAATAAGATTTCTTCCCAACTGCAATGTGGTTGACCTTTCTACAGTGTGCCTTCACGAGATGCCTGGAAGTGTCTGAGGTTGGATTATTTTTAAATTTTATTTTAAAGATAGTAAAAACCTAAAAATAAAACAGAACAAAGCCAATCAAAGCAGAGCAGTAGAATTGGAATAGAACTTCAAAGCAGAATACTACGAAAACAATAGCTACTATAGTATATCTTGTTATCTTCACAATAGTTGTCCATTCCAAGAGGTATAGCAAAATCAAACCAAAAACAAAACAGAATAAAACCAATCAAAACAGAATATTGAATAATGCAAAACAATTAATCAGAATAAAGCAAAACAGTGAGAACAATATTGGACCTCAAAGACAAGACAGAAGGGAATCCCCCATATTTGCTACATTGCATACTGTCATCCTCCCAAGAGATGCTCATACTGCAGGCCCCGGGCCTGCAAAATCAACCAAACAATACAAGCATTTAGTTGCTTTATGTACCTTAGTTACTACCAATTTAGCTGGTCCTCCGAACCAGCAGGTTGCTTATAGGGGTGGGGAAGTGTTGATTCTCAGCCCACACACCAGTAGACTCATGGGAGGCGCTGACTTTTCTCTTCCTGGAACCCACTGCACCATTTCTCAGGAAGGCTGGCTAGTTGTCTTCTGGTTGGATCCTCCCAGTCCCAAGATGACAGGTTCTCGGGCGGTGCTAATCTTTCTCTTCCTGAGGTTGAATTTTTAACAACAATAAAGTTGGATTTTTTTAAAGGTTAAAACTTAATTTTAGTTTCCAAATCACTACCACTTTTTTTCAGCTTTGAAAAATTTCTGAATTTTCCATATTGCTTTTATTTATTGATAAACCACTTTAAAAACTACACAGGAACCAAGAAGTCAATGTTAGAATTAACCCACATCCCAAATAGGAAGACGAAGTTATGCTCACAATATACCTACAAAGATGAGCGCAGACAATGCCCTGAGCAAGGACCCCCACCTCCGCCACCATGGTTTGTAACTGAAGATTACGTGGTTAAATAGTAAACAGCTCACAGCAGCACAGAAGAAGTTGAAGACTGACAGTATTTTCACATCGAACACAGTTCTCAAAGAGGTCTGCAATGTGTAGTTATAGTATTGTAACTCTGATTCTTTCCTTGTATATCATTTTCCCGTTAGCACAAATCTCTATAAAAAATTCCATGTCTCGAAGTATTAGCATGTCCAGCGGAAGAATCGAGGAAGAAGTTTAAATTTTCCCTTTAACTTGCCTCAGTTTTGCCATTTCAATCAAATGCCTAGCCACAGCAGACAAACCTTGTCTCCAAATGCTTCAGGGACTGTCTTAACTAAGCCAAGGCGAGGAGATATTCTGCGTCACCTTTTGGTATCAGTAAGTGTGGTCGGGTAATCGTTCCAATGTTTCCTCAGAGTAAAATTCAACTGGTATGCAGCCAGGGAAGCTGACATTTATCAGGCTATAGCATTTTTAAAATATTCAAATAAAATAATTTTATGGGATTTCTAATAGAAAAGACACTGCCAGTTAAAGAGATTTCGAAGTGTTCCCCTCCTTCAAATTCCAGGGTTACGCTCTGCTAAAGCTGCAGCGATGGCTTGGATTAAATGACACTAACTGGGAAGCTGGGGCCATCAGTAGGCAATGGTGTGTAACGTGCTTCAGCAGCGCGAACTCGCGAGAGGGCCAAGGTCCTCCCAGCTCAGCGGTGGATGTAAGGGTGGCGCCACAGAAATAGTTTCACATGGCTGCTAGTTGGGTTTAGAAGACACTGCAGGGCCTCTCAGATCACCGGGCCCCTCGGGGTCAAGAATGTAGAGAGCAAGTTCATGGAAGAGAGCCAGCTCCTGAGTCCTTACTCTGGGTTTAAGGGCACGCGCTGACGCCTGGAGCGGAGATGGGAGCCACAGGGAAGCAGGAAAGGTGCCAGGCAAGGTCTCCTTTAAAACTGGAGGCTCAGAGAGTTGTATTTCAATATGAGAAAAAATTTCCTTCCTACCTCCTTTTTAAAAAAGAATATCAAAACACCCACAAGACAGACCAGAGGCAATTAAACTGTTTTTCTACATCTTCAAAGCCCAAGAGGAGATAGACTGCAGTATGTGACTACCTGCAGGTTTTTTCTCCTTTTTTTTTTTTTTTTCCTACAATGAAATGAGCACCCTCCTTTAAGATGAGGTCATTAAAACAAAAATAAAAGCCTCAATTTAATCTGATTTTCAAACCAAGAGCCAGCAAGCTTCATTTCAGGAAATTCGTCATGTAGAATTTTCAACAGTAGGGGTTCCTATTAGATTACTGGGACTACTGTAACAAAACACCACAACTGATACTTGGAACTTGGAATTGCCAGAATGTATTCTCTGGCAGTTTCGGAGGCTGCTGGTCCAAGATCCAAGTGTTCACATGCTCCGCGCCCTCAAAGCCCGTAAGGGAGACTCCATCGGCATCTGCTTCCAGCCTCCTGAAGCCGGAAGCTTCCCTGGTGTCCTCCCTGCGGCATCGTGTGCTCTTCCCGATTGTGTGTGTGTCTCAGATTCCCATTGTTACAAGGCCACCTGCTGTACCAGATTAAGGCTCTCATTGTGACTCCTGGTGACCTGATCACGCATGGTTCAAAGTACCATACCAGGTGTGGTATTTTATTATGGTAACCCCGAAAACCTAGTGGAAACCCCTACTGCTGGGAATTCTGCTGATGAATTCCTAAATTGAGATTTGTTGGTTCTTGGCTTAAAAATCAGATTAGGTAGAGTTTTACTTTTGTTTTAATGACCTTAGGAGCTGTAGCTCCCTGGGAAGAATGGAAGGCGAACCTTCCAGAAGTACTACAGAAGCATTTCAGGCCTGGAAATCCAGAAGAACCTAGTCTGTCCCTCCAAAGCCCATCGCTTCTCACAGTCTTTGAACTCAGCCTAAGGAGATTCTGTTTTTTCTTCCTAGGGGACCTATCTTTAATTTTAAATGAAAAATCAGTAGAAAAACTAGAGTTCACTTCAATGCGGTACATTAGACATAAACTTCAAAATCTCTTCTCCCTTCCAAAAACCTGCAATGATGACAGTAAGGCAATAAAATATTTTAAAATATTAATTATGATTCCAAGTATACAGCATTCTAGAGCAGATAAAACTATGGAAACAGTAAAGGTCAGTGGCTTTCTGGGGCTGGGGAAGGGAAATGAATGGGCAGTGACAATGTTCTATATGAGATGATAATGATAAAGTCGTCACCTTGCACAGTGCCACAGGTGAGCCCTAGGGGAAAGCATGGACTGTGGGCGATCAGGACGTGGGGGTTCATAAGTTGTAACAAACGTGCTACTTCAGCTGGGGATGTTGATAATGCACCAGCTGTGGGTGCGGGGACAGGGAGTGAGCACTGACCTTGATGACCAGGCTCTGTGCATGGAAGGGTGCGTGTCGGGGCTGCCCTTGCACAGGACGCACTAAGTCTGTCCCTGTGGAGCATGGAGGACCATGCCTGGCACAGAGGTAGCCCCCGTGCCTGCTGCTGTTCCACTGAGCTGGGGGACACCCTGGCCCTCTCCGGAGGACTTTTGCGGTCTGGCCCTCCTATGCAGAAATCCTCTGGTGCAGCACTGGGAGCTGCTGTGGGGTTGGATGCCTGATTCCGCTCAGTTCTGAGCTGGGTGGGCGTGAAGGTGGTCAGCGGACTCATCCATCAGTGGGCGGACACTCACTTTCACTGCACCTCACCCACAGTAAGTGCAAGTGGGCGTCCCTGAGACGCCTGTGTCTCTCCAGCTCTCCACGAGGAGAGGGTCGAGGGTAGAGTGCTCGCCAGCCACAGGCTTGCCTGCCTGGCCTGCAGCGGGTCCTGGCGAGGCCCCTCCTCTCCCTGGTCTTTGCTCCCAGGCTTGGCAGCAGGAACCCCCTCCTCCTTCTTCATTTGGCCGGGGATAACCTTTTACTTACACAGGCAGAACAACCCTAATACCCAAATCTAAAATCTGATGTATGCTAAGCATTCTCAGCAGCAACAGGAAGCCACAGAGGAAGATTCCCACCTGACCTCGGTGACACATTGCAGTCAGGAGGCAGCCACACTAAGGACACTGTGTAAAATCACCACCTTTGGAATATGTGCACAAGGTGTGTAGGTAAGGTAAATGAGCTTCATGTTTACACGAGTTCTATCCCCAAGATATCTCATCACTTCAAAATCCAGTATCCGAAATGCTTCTGATCCTAAGCATTGCAGATGAGGGGGTACTCCGCCTGTGTCAAACCATCTACGCCCTAAAAAGGTAGATAGAGAACTCTCACCCCAGCCCTGTGCTGCTTCCACCCAGCCCCCAGCCCTGCAAAGAGCGACGCGGATGGCTTTGCCTCCCAGGGCTCGGCCCTGCAGCCTCCCCGCCTTTATAGGGAGTGTGCGCTTTCAGACCCCCACTCTTTATTTGTCTCACTGTACCTCATCTTCCAAACACGCGCTGAAATGTTCTGTCATCTCCCTCTGCCATTTTCTCTTCTTGTGAGTTTCTATTTTTATTTATTTATTTATTTTTGTCATTCTAGTGGTTTTGTGAAGAAACAGGAAAGGTCGCCCTTCGTTCTTTTTGTTCTCACCCCGTCATTCTCTCTTTGAATACAGTATAAACTGCAAAAGAGAACTCACTGAACAACAGAGAGTCTATGTGCACTTTTAGTAGCTAAAGAGTAAACACCTGGTGAAGTGTCACCCAGGGCTGGGTAGGTGACTGAGACCCCCGAGGTCCCCACACCTCCCTCCCCTCAGAGTGCAAGAAACTTCTGGAAGAAGCTGTGTAAAGCGAAACGGGGAAAGGACAAACTAACCCTGCTCATAGTTACCTAAGAATAAAAAATTCAAAGCTATATTATGCATTTCCTGTACACCGAATTGCGGCTTGATTTGTATATCTTTTGTAACAGTTAAAAGAAATTCGTAAACCAAAAAAAAAAAAAAAAAATCATTTGGAAAAGCACAGGTTCCCTTTTACTGTTTAGAAGATATGATCATTATGTGTTCATGAAGAAGCAAAGGAGAACTTTAAATTCTACAAATCTGCATGAGTAGCCCCGGGATATGAAAACTCTGTTTTGTATTAGGATTGTCCCCGTGTTAATGACGGGGTGCTGTGGACCTTACCCTGGGCCACGCAGCCCGCCATCTGCTGTCACGCACCACGCCTTGTTATCACTTGAGTTGTGGCACCCGTGGCCTCCTCAGAGATGCCTTCCCTCTTGAGTCATTTGAATTTTCTCATTTCCTTTCCCCTTGGCCTATCTTTTTTCCTACATGGTCCTTGTGACCAGGCGACCATTAACCTGGCATTTCTGTTGTTTCTCATCTCCCCAATGTAAAGTCCATGAGGGAATTTACTTATTTATTTATTTATTTTAAAGAGAAAACAAAAAAATCAAGAAGCAAACAAACCAAAAAACAACAACAACTAAAGCAAAATGACAGCAACAACAACAAAAACAATAGCTGTATAGGTTTTCAAAACAAAATGAGAGGAATTTAACAATGGCTGTTATATTGCACATTGTTATCTTCAATATAGTTGCTCAGGTTACCATATAGAGGAATGAAACGAAACAGTAAAATGGAACAAAACATTGGATTTCAAAAACAAGACAGAAGAAAATCCCCCCCACACCCAGTTGCTAGAATGCATATTGTTATCCTCCAAATAGACACCCAGACCACCAGCCCCAGGCCCACAAAGTCAACCAAACAACACAAGCATCGAGATAGTCCCATCACTGCAGTTGCTATCATTGCAGCCTGACTTCCCCCAAATCAGCCCATTGCCCACCGGGGGCTGGCGGTGGGGTTGCTCTTCCTGTCTCCAAGCCCACGCGCCAGCCAGCCCCCAGGAAGGCATGGTTTGGCTTTTTGATTCTCTTCCTATTCCACATGCCTGGCCCTGGCTCACAGGAAAGCATGGCCTGGTTGCTGCTGCTGCTTCATCGTCGTCTTCTCCTTTTTCTCCTCCTCTTCCTTCCTCCTCTTCTTCTTTTCTTCTTTTTTTTTTGTCTTTTTGAGACAGGGTCTTACTATGCATTTCAGGCTGGCCTTGAACTTCCAATGATCCTCCTGCCTCAGCCTCCCAAGTGCTGGGATTACAGGCATGCACCACCACATCTGGCTCAGCCTGGTTTCTAGATTCTCTTCCCATTCTGCATGTCTGGCCCTTGCTCACGAGAAGGCATGGCCTGGCTTCTTGATTCTCTTCCTGTTTCCCATGGCAGCTGTCCATGAGGGAATTCATTACAGGATTGTTTTTTGAAACAAAGGAATGAATTTAACGCTTAAAGAGATAAATAGCTGAAAGGGCCTGCCTAGATAATGTGCCTTTTCACTTCATGCGAGATCAGAGTCTTTGGAAAAATTTGTCTTTGTCATTAAGGATTTTTTCCAAAATTTTTGTGTAACAGAAAACAACACAAATGCTTGTAAGCAACACAGTAACAGGGCATCTACCATTTCATGTTAGAGCTATGCCCTTAACAAATTATTAATTAACTAGCAAATGTAACACTTATGAAAATCATACCATCTCTGAAAATTCAGCATTCTGAATCAGGTAGTTACAATTCTTTCCAACATCTGTAGACAGCTGTTTTGGCAGTTTGTGCTGGAACAACTTCTACTATAGAGCTGTTCGTAACCTGTATTTAGCAGTTATCTGAGCTTGGTAGGACAGCTCAGTGGCACAGAGTCTGCCTGGCAGGGGCAAGGTCATGATTTTGATCCCTGGTACCAAAATAAATACATACACACACACACACACACACACACACACATATAAACACATTTCCCAAAGTATGGTACATTATAAAAATATTTCACTTTGAAAGAGAAATACTTTGTTTTTGTGTGCTCTGAAAAATGTAAGTGGGATTGTCATGAGCTGGCCCAAGGAAGCCTGAGGATGTCACGTTGTAAGGATCTGTGACATAATACCACACAAAAAGGACTTTAGAGGGACTCGGGTTTTCTAGTAGTCATTGGAAGTCATTTGTTCTCTCCCTAATCCCAACACCTCGAACCTCACTCGCCACTCAGCACACAGCTGCTGCAGAATGGTGTGGGCTGGCTCAGGAGCATGGGCCTCCTGGAGCTCTTGTGCAGGACAGAAGAGTCCAGCATAGAAAGAGTGAGGGCCACCAGCCTGGCCCTTTGACAAGGTGCTCGGTGCCTTTTGCCTCCATGTCCTCATCTCTGACACGGAGATAATACAGTACTTACCCAGTAGGGTTGGGATGAATATTAACACAAGATTAAACACAAGAATTACTACATTTACTAGGCAAATACCTAACAAACATTACCTCTTACTGTCTCAGTAGATCAAAAGCTTCCTGTAGGCAAACATTTTGTCTGTTTTGTAGCACCTGACACTGGATCAGGCCTGAATGTTTGTGGTGTGAATGAATGAAAACTTCCAGCACCTTATAGATCTATGCAGTAGTAAAGAAGGAAGAGTAGCACCTATCTAGAAATAATTGGGAATTCATAGTTACTGTCTCAATTTAAGCAATTGGAAAGCAAGAATTCTATCCATGATTGGTAAACCAACCTGAATATAAAGGACTTAGCAATTCATTGCTTCCTGGAATGAATTTTTATTTTCTGTTTTTTGAGACAGGGTCTTGTTATACAGTTCAGGCTAGCTTTGAACTCACTTTGTAGCCCAGGCTGGCCTCAAACTCACAGTGATCCTCCCACCTCAACTTTCTGAGTGCTGGGATTACAGGCATGTACCACCACACCGGGCTGGCATAGAACTTTGAACAGTACATGATACGTTAGAGAATCTGAACCAAGAATCAGAAAAGGAGTGAGCAAACCTTCTCCTTAGTCACTCCTGGATAAAGATCCTAACTTCCCAGTGAAGAGGGATTAAATATGCAGGGCTAAGCAAGGTTCCAGTCCCCCAAATATTTGAGGATACTTGCAAGCCATCACCACACCTTCTTTCCTGGTTAACATGCGATTCTGATGGGAAGCTCCACACGCCACCCAGTCAGTGCAAACAACAGCGGGAGTCCGAGAAACCACACTTCCGTTCATGCCTCCTGGCATGCAGTAGCTGTGATAGCAACAACATCACACGGTTCACGCTGAGTTACTCACTAGTGGTTCGAACTGAGTCACCTAACCCATCAAATCCTCCACTGGTAGGTTCTTTCCAGAGGGACCAAGTGTCCTAGCAGGTCTGTGGAATGTTTTTTACATGAAAGTCATATTTTTCCATTCTAAAAATATAGTATATAACTGAAAATTTTCAAAGCAAAGGAATTGCTCATGATTCTGTCCCCCTTATGCAATTGCTACTAATGCGTTAGCAAGTTTTATGGCAGATTCTTCCTGTGTTTCTAGAGCTGCACTAAAAACATTTGACTTTGTATGTTGATTTATTTTCTCAGTGAATTTGGCATTTTCTCATCATTTGTAGTGGCTTAGTAATATTCCTTATAGGAATATGCAGTGTATTTAACCATGATCTTATCATTAAATACTGAGTGAGCTTGCTGTTCTTTCATGATCATGAGAAGAGATATAGTTAGTGTTATTGTTGATGTCTGGATGTCCCTCCAAAGCCTCATGCAGTCATGGGAGCAGGTTTCTAGAATTTGTGATTGATTCATGGTCCAGTGCTGGGATTATGTGTGTGAGTGCTACACACACTCTAGGGTAGTTGTGGCTTACATACAATATAAGGGACAGAAAGAGTCTTCTCTCTCTCCTCCCTTTTGATTGTTGCTTTTGCTGTTTTCTGTCACCATGAACTCTTGCCCCTCTGCCCTGTGCCACTTTGCCTTGGAGCCAGGTGATTACAGACTGAAACCTCCACAAACTGTGAGCTAAATAAACCTTTCCTTCCATAATTTTGGGTGTCATTGTCTCAGCACTGAGAGAAAAGTAACTAACACAGAATTCGGTACCAGAGCAGTGGGGTCATTGCTGTGACTATACCTGACCACGTGGTTCCAAAGCCTTTGGGAATGGTTTGTGGGAAGAGTTCAGAAATGTTCAGAGATGCCACCTGAAAGAGTAGCACTGGAACAGCTTAGGCTGTTCCACATGGGAGATTGTGGTCAGAACTCAAAAGACCAGAAGGCTGATAGAAATTCTACCTGCTGGTAAAAACCAGGCTTGGGAGATTTCTGCTTGGAAGAAGGACTGCACTGGCTGCTGGACTCCAGACAATGTATATTGTGGGTTGGCAAAAACTTTGTCTGCATTTTGCTCATGTCCAGAGACTTTGCCTAAGACTAAGATTAAGGGCAGCAGATTAATTAAACTGGTAGAAGAAATTTCAAGGCAGTCAAATGTTGAGGCTGTGGCATGGCTATTGTCGAGGGCTTTTAGCCAGATTTATGTTGCAAATCAAGAGCAAAGAGCCCAGTAGGATGATTTACAATGCAAGTTTGGCCAGAAAGGAAGCTCCAATAAAGCTGTGGACTACAAAGATGGAGCTGAGGTCTCGATTGCTGAGAAGGAACAGGGTAGTATAAAAGATGGCCTGAGGGCATCACAAGAAGCAGCAAGTCTTCACTCTTTGCAGCCTCAGAACTTCAAAAGTGAAAGACTTTGTTTCAAGGAGAAAATCAGAGTGCCATGTTCCAGAATGGTGGCATAGAGAATCTGTTCCTCAGAATCAGTTTCAGAGTGCTTAACAATTCAGGCACTCAACCCCTACAGTCAAGAGAGGAGAAAGCCTGGTTACTGCTGCAGATGGCAGTGGACCCTGGCATTGTCCACGTGCTGCTGGTTTTAGGTGCATGCAGAGTGGAAGAGTTCACCACCCAGCTTTCAGAAGAAGGCCTGGGAGGCCAGGTGGTGTGCCACTGAGGGGGCAATGTGTGAAACTATGATAGTGAAGCTAAACATGCGGTGGAGACTTCAGAAATTTAGAGAAGCCAGGTACATGGATCATCTGAGGAAAACTGTAAGGAGGGAGCAGAGCAGGCCCAAGAAAGATGCCCTGGGAGCTACAATCACTGGAAGTGCTATAGGGTCAGAGTCATGCAAGCCTTTTGGGGCTCACAAATTACCACAGATTGCTTCAGATGTACCACGTGGAATTTCAGTGTGTAATGTTTGCTGTGCTGGATTTTGGACTTGCCTTTGATCCCATTGCTTTGTATCCTGATTTGTACCTTTTGGAATGGTAATGTTTATCTTGTGTCAGGGAATGTTGTAAGTGCTTAACTTTTCATTTGTACAGGGGCTCACAGCAAAGAGTTTGACATACACCGTGGAGGAGACTTGGGATTTGGACCTTTCAGTGATGCTGAAACTGCTAGGACTTTGGCAACTTTAGGGGATGGGCTAAATGTCTTTTGCATAAAGGATGTGCATGAACTTTTGGGGGGCCAGGGTCAGAATGTTATGGTTTGTGTCTGGATGTCTCCCCAGAGCCTCATGCAGTTATGAGGGCAGGCTTCTAGAATTTGTGATTGATTCATGGTCCAGTGCTGGTATTATGGGTGTGAGTGCTACGCACACCCTAGGATGGGTGTGGCCTATATACAATATAAAGGACAGAGAGAGTCTTCTTGTTTACTCCTCCTTTTTGCTCTTGTTGCTTGCTGTTTTCTGCCACCATGAATTGTTGCCCCTTTGCCATGTGCCACTCCGCCTTGGAGCCAGCTGAGTATGGATTGAAACCTCCACAAACTGTAAGTTAAATAAACATTTCCTTCCTTAATTTTGGGTCTCAGGTGTTTTGTCTCAGCAATGAGAGAAAAGTAACCAAGACAGCATGTACACTTGTGAACACAGATTCTCCAGATTTTAGAATTATTTACTTTGGTAAATTCCTAGAGACAGATTTACTTACACATTGGAGGGTGGGGGAGACTAGCCTTTTTGCTACTAGGAACCAAACAACTTAGCTTTATGAAAGAAAATCAATTTACCCACTTCCAAGCAAGCCTGAAATAAGCTTTGCTATTTAAAAAATATTTTTAAAGCAAGCATTCTTAGAGAAGTTAATGATTAGGAAAATTTAAAAAGACAAATTGAAAGCCAAACTTGTTGGTTTCTCGTTTGAGTAGTTTGCTGTCTCCACACCTGCTTCCCTGATGAGTGGCACCCGAGGGTTAATGAAAGTTTTTTTCTCTTACTATTCCAAGAGTTTTGACCTGTGTTTCATCTCAAACTACAGAGAGTACACAACTGGTGGACCCTGTAGCTCATGGCCTGTTAGCTAATGTCCACCAGCATGATCGTGAGGCACAGGGCAGCACGAATGCTGGTGCTGTGTTATGGACTTGGTAAAGGCCACGGGGTCCTTCCAGAGCTCCCAGGCAGTCGAGGAGCAGGAAGCGCCTCAACCCCCAGAAGCCTGGGAAGAAAAAAAGCAGTGCAAATAGTTATTCCCCTAATTCCAACACCAGGATGGTTTGTGCAAATTCCTGGGGATCCTATCATGAATTGGCTATAGCAATAAATGCCCCCTTATTCACGTCACACCCTGCATGCGAGGCTACTACTATCAGGCATGGCAGGAAACCATAGAAGAAGGATAAAACCATGTCCATCTGTGCCACCCATCCCAAGAAAGATGACCACACGTGCATCCGGTCCGCCCTTTCGGAGAAGCACAATCACACTCTCTCTGCCCCTAAATTCTCAAGGCTGCAAACTCTCCCCTTCCCCTTTCAATCCTTGTTCCACCCTCCCTTCCTGCTGATCCTGCTCTGGGAGCCCAGCTTGCTCTGATGGCAGTGAATAAACGGCCATGGCTGCTCCTGCAGAGCTCTCTCAGGTGGGCCCTCCCCTCTGTGCCTTTAACAATCCAGGCTGAGGATGGGCTCAGGTGCAGTCTGCTTCTCTAAGAATGGAAACCCGCCCGCCCGTTCTCACAGTTCAGCCATTCATCTGGGAGCGTCTGGCACCCTCAGCCTTAGGCAGTCAGTGTTTCCTTTACATGCATTCTGACAAGAGGCAGAGGCTGAGGACCCTGGTCACGGGGTTAACGTGTGCTCAGAAATCCTCAAAAGCACCCTGCAGGCTGGACAGCGCATGGAGCAGCTGCTGGCACCAGAAAACTCAAAACTACCTCCCGACTTAGATGACACTTAGAGTGGGATCTGTGATCTTGGAAACCTTCCTGCCCTTTGAGTCTCTGGTCTCTCAATTTAGGAGAAAAGAAAAGCGGGAGACAGAGCCAGCAGTAAACCGCACAGTCCTCCCCTGCACAGCGCCTCAGAGCTCTGTGTGGGCACTTCCTGTGACTCCTGCTGATCCCACCAAGGCACTGGTACTACGCAGTCCCAACAAGGACCCCTGACCCTGCCCCGGCTCCTGCCTTGCCTGGGATGCCTTTTCCCTGGGAGTGCGGCTCCTCCTCTCCAGGTGAGCAGCTCTTCCCCAGACCGCCACGCCTGCCACTCTGACTCCACACTTGGGATGCACAACATCAGTCCACAGAGGCGTCTACAGAGAGGACCATGGGTATCCAGGCACTAGGAGGACTTGGAGATCCCCTGAGGCTGGCTGAGCCCCGACTTTGCGGGGAGGAGCCTCCACAACTGCCTTTGTATCACACCTGCCAGCCCACCTGACTGGAGCGCTTCTGTGGTCTTGGCGTCAGCTGTGACAGTGTGTCCCCAAGGGAACGAGTACTTGCTCATGCTGAGCTGCTGAGACAAGGACCCACCAGGACGCAGAGCAGTGCGTGTCGGAAGCCCAGTGAGTTATTTTGCTAAATGGTCACTAAATTCCTTTTGTAGGACAATGTCAGACTGTCAGGGACATGCCGAGCTCTTTGCAGCAGTGACAACCATTACCTTTGCTGTCTCTTGTTAACATGAAAATGTGGATACAAACAAATCAGAGTAGGACAAGTTGATAACTGAACTGGATGTGTCACTGTATCACTGTATTTCCTTCCTTCCTTCTCTCCCTCACACCTGCTTTCTTCCCACCTTGTCTCTCTTTCTCTCTATCTCTATCTCTCTTTCTTTTTCTTTCTTTATACTGGGAATTGAGCCCAGAGTATTTGCAGTGAGCTACATTATCACCCTTTAAAAAGCATTTTAAAAATTTTGAGACAAGGTGTTGCTGTGTTACCTGCACTGGACTTGAACTTTCAACCCTCCTGTCTCAACTTCCCAGAGTGCTTAGATTACAGCCTGCATTGTATTTCTTTTCTTGTACTTTAGCCAGGCACTACAACGTGCATGTGTGTGAAGAGTATATTCTAAGGTTTCACCAGCATACACAGTGCCACACACACTCGGGCATGTTATCTCACGCGCCCTCTCGGAGGTGGGGGCTGGGGGGCATTAGCATTGGCCCTGCTTTAAAGGTGAGAATGTAGACAGAGGGGAGAACTGGTCCGATGTTGTGTAGTTGATTAGTAATTAAGCCAGGATTCCACCCCGTGTCTTTTGTTACCTGGACCTAATGCTCGTAGCCCAGGTGTCACCCTGAGTGTGCGCTGGGCTCTTCTCCTGATGTGACGGGTGTCATGCGTTATGATTTAGATCTAGAATGTCCCCCTGAATTCTTGTGTTCCCAGAGGTAGGGCTTTTGGAGTACAATCAGATCACAGTGGTGCTGTGCGCATCAGTGGACTCGTCCAGTAATGAGTTCGACAGCTGAGCGCACCTCCGGCAGGGCGGTGAGGGTGGAGCAGACAGGTCGGGGGCTGTGACCTGAAAGGGTCTGTTTCCCTCCCTGCTTCCTCGTTACCACAATGTGAGCAGCTTCCCCCCACCAGTCCCTTCCACCAAGTCCTTCCTGCCTTGGAGTCAGCTGACCAGGGACTGAAAACACGAGCTCAAAGAAATCTCTCCATCTTTAAATGGTGGCTGTCAGCTATTGCGTCCGGCAGTGAAAAGGTGACTAAGGTAGCACGATACCAAGAAAACTAAGTCCCCTCTCTATGTAACCTTGGGGAAGTCACTCAGCCCCTCTGGGTTGGGGTGTTCTACGGTAAAGCCCATTTCATAGAGTCCTGCGTTATGTGCCCTCAGAGTTCCTACCGAGTGTTAACAGTCTGAGATTCTGCACAGCCAGTTGCTAATTGCAGGACGGAATGACTTCTAGAGGCTGTGTTCAAATCATCCGCCATAGAAAGAACATCATGGCTGTGGGTTTTCCCTGACAATGAGTCACATTTAACCTTCTTAAAATAACCGAGCGGCCACTTCTGCACCTCTGTGTGGCCTGTCTGTCACATTGTCAAGACTGCTGGAAGACTCTGGTGGTGCAGATACTCTGAGTGATGGGCAGGGGGGCTGCGCTTTCCCAGGAATTATCCATCAGCAAAAGCCATGGTGATTCACTCACTGATAGCAGCCTGAGGCACCATGCTTTGCAGTTCTGTTGCCTTTGACAGATATCACAGATCCCCAGCAGAGAGGAAATACAAGGTTCCCACCGGACAGATAGCAGAGAGGCTGTGCTGAGCAGGCAGATGGGGTCCCTCACCTCCTGTGGGCCTGCGGACCTGGCACCATGTAGGGCCTGGGCTGGCTGGTACCAGCTCCTCTCCATCCTGACCTCC